>CAUYUJ010017178.1:211336-245569 GCA_963575745.1 Prorocentrum cordatum | reverse complement strand
CACCTCGAACCACATGCCCTCCAGGCATGTCCCGATGATCACCAACGCGTCGCCGGACGGCCCGCGCGTCGCGATGCCCTTGCACGCGCTCAGGTGCAGATGCCAAGGCCGGGCCCCGATCTTGGCCCGATCGCCGAAACTCGGGCACATCTTTACTATGAAATTCTCCTGGGGGCATTGCTGCGCCGGCAACCTCTCGGCCGCGTGCCCCCATCCTGCTGGCCGCGAGCGATCGCCGCTCTCGGGCTCGGCGGACCTCGGCCGTCGCTGCGAGGGCGCGGGCGGCGTCGGTGCCCGGCGCGCGGGAGGGGCTCCACCCCGCGCGGGCGACCGTCGCAACCCTCGGCCTCCGCCACGGCTCACAGCGCGGTCCCCCCTCGCGGGGCCGCCGACGACGCCGCCGTCGCTGGGGGTGCAAGGCGGACGCAGCTGCGGTCGCCACCGGCCTCGTGGGGCGCGGCGGGTGCCCCTGAGGCTGGGGCGCCCAGTCCTTCGCCGGCCACAGGCTAGTTCCCCGCCTCCGCAAACGCTTCCGCAGACCACCGAATGAGCCCGGGCGCGTCGTCGCCTCCACCTGCAGGGGGGCGCCGCTGCCGTTTCCCACGCGGCCCCTGCACATGGGGGCGCCGCGGATATTCCCGCAGGCCGGCCGAGGGCACGTCGGCATGCTGCATGTGCGACCCAGCAGCATCGAACGGCACTTCTGCTCGCGATGGGCGCGCAAGCAGATCTGCGCCATCGCCCCTGCCTGCGGCGCGAGCACGTCGGACGCCGCTGCGTCCTCCACCAAAAAGACCGCGGGTTCCATGAGCCCTCGGCCCGAGCGCCCCTCCGGTTGTAGCGGGCGGTTCCGCTCGCCAGCTGCGCGCCTGCCCGCGCCGCGCGGCACGGGCGCTCCTCCGCCTCGTTCTCGCTCTCCGAATCCGGGGCCAACGGCCGGCCCCGCGCGGCGTCGTCGATGTAGCGAGGCCCCGGGCGGGGGCAGCACGCCCACTTGAGCAGTGACCAGCCCAACCCAAAGAGCAGCCACCAGACCAGAGAGCCCACTTAGCGAGGTCCCACTGCTATGCCGCGGCGGGGCGCCGCCGCCCCATGCCCCCCTAGATCCACGACCTGCGCGTGGTCAACGGCTGCGCACTGGTCAAGCGTGCTGGCATGCGCCCCGCCGTTCGACAGAGATGCACCTGGCCGACAGCTTCCAAGTTCGCCCTCCAAATACGGCTCGTGCAACCCGATACCTAATCAACATGCACCGTCAAGCCATGTCGATCGAGGAGGGGCTTCGACTGGGCCCCCCCGGGCCCACCGCTACGCTGAAATTGCAGGGTGCGCGGGCTACCTGCCCGCGCTCGCGCAACAGCAGGTGGTTCGGGGCTCGGCGCCGACAGTACCCCGTCCGCGGACCCCCCGTTGTAGCGGGCGATCTCGGCGCCCCCGCCCATTCCTGGCCCGCGGAACCGCGTTCGCTGGAGCGCGAGCGGGGGCGACGGGAGGGCCGCCTCCGGCCCCGCGGGCCATCGGCGGCTGCGCGCTGCAAGCTGCCCCAACGCCCAGGCTAACCCAGCGTAGTTCAGGGCTAGCGGCGCCATCGCCGCGTTGATGCGGTAGGCGACGGTACCCAGCAGGAGCGTGAACATGGCCATCATCATGCACAGCGCGGCTGTGCCCCACTAAGCGCCCAAAAGGTTCACGCTGAGGCTGCCCGCCGCAGCTCCGATCCACAGCGTGCCAACGTGCTCCGGCGTGCTTAGCCAGATCCCCTTATCTCCCAGGCCCAAGCCGCGAACCCCCCAAGCCGCGCGGGCGTGGGCTCACCAGGCCCGGCCGAAGACGGCGCGCCGGGCGCAGGCCCGTCCGCATCCTCAGTGCACCACCAAATCGGCATGGTCGGCTTGCTTACCAAGCGCGCCAACCCTACGCGGCGTGAGCCCGGAGGCTCCCGTGGTGGTAGTAGTAGCCGTCGGGCTACCCGGGTGTCGCCCCTCTCCGGCGGCCGGCGGCGGAGTAGGCGATCGCCCCTTCCCAAGCCCTGTGCTCGCCTTCGCGGCTGGCGGTTTCGCTCCAGGCCCCTGGCGCCCCTCGCCCCTACGGCTGGGAATCGCGCCGAAAGGCGAGGTAGGCCCCGGCGCCCGCCTCGCGGGCTCGGTCGCCGACGGCGCGGGGCCCACGCCATTCAGCCCTCGACCGAACTGCCACCATCCGTTGGCCCGGCTCGTTTGCACCCCGCCGATGAACATGTCCTTTTAATCTTATCTAGCCCATCCGTTCAGAGAGACCAGCGAAGAACATTTAATGGCTGCACACTTACCGAATGTCACCGAAAAACGACGACGCGACTCGCCCCACACAAACACACCCCGCAAATCTTCAGTGAACTTCTTCGAACAAAACAGCGACGACGAAACGCCAACACACTTACCAGGACGCATGCGAACCCTGCGACAAGGGCCTTCGGTGAAACTAACTGGATTCTCCCATGAAGCCACGCACCGTGTGAGGGGTGTGCCAGAACTCGACTTGGGACGCATGTGAGCCCTGCTATTGAGGTTTTCGGTGGGGCTCCCTATGAGGCGACGAACCGATTGATGTGTGCGTGCGCGTGCGTGTACCCAAATTTGCCAGGGGACATCTGAACCCTGACACTGGGGCCTTCGATGGCGCCCCCCATGAGGCCACGCGCCCCAAAGAAGCCCACAAGCAAGTCGCGGTCCGCATCACGCGCCCCACACAACGCCGAGGAAACCCGGGAAAAAGCGGCGACGAGAGATCCTACGAAGACTTAGTGCACTCCCCGAGAAACGGGAAACGGCGACGCCAAACATCGGGGGGGTACCCACTGGAGTCTCCGTTGAGGGCGGTGGTAAGATCGCCGCAGCGTGCACCACGAGCCCCCAGGGCCCCATGGCCGCGCGCCCCCCCCATGCGCGCGAGCGTGGCTTCCGACGGACACGGCCCGCCGGTACAACCCTGAGGCTCGAGCCCGAATGGCGGCAGAGACCAAAATGGGAAGCCCACAGGTCCCAACTCCCGCTGCACATAACCTGCAGTCTCAACGGACACACTACACCGTGTGTGTCGATATCTGGACTTCGCCACCAGGCGTGTGACTCTCCCCCACGCCTACCCCCCCCCCCGCCCCTCTTCCGTTGGCTCCAACATCGCGGACTTGACGGGTAGGGGGAGGGGGAGGTGGAAAGCGGAGCGCGGACGGGGGGTCCGAAGATCAATTTTCTGAGACGGCTTCAAGAATGCCCAAGAGAGCCGTATCAGAGGTTGCCAAGACGGCCCGAGAGATCTCCCTGGCAGCACAAGAAGGTCCAAACATCCCCACATAGCGCAGGAAACTCAAAAACGCCCCGGGAATCACTGAAAATCTCAGCAACCGCTAGGGCCGCGCCGCCAGCCCAAATGGCGAGCATGACTCGGGCGTAGCCTCGTAGAACAAATGACTTCCAACCGCTGTTGGCCACGTCGGCCTGATCTTCCTTTGCTTTGGCCTCATCTTGTTGCGCGCTATGGGTTGCGCCATCCTCTGGTTGTGCCATAGGTTATGCTGACAACTGCCTATGATGCTATTGATTGCGCAGTAAGTTGCGCCCTTAGCGGCCGAAAGTAACCCGACCAGTATGTATTGGTTGCGCCAAAGGTTGCGCTGTCGGCAGCCGAATAGAACGACGTGCTCTTAGGTTGTGCCATTCGTGAGCTTCTCCGTAGGCTGTGCCTTCGGCAGCTGGGCAAAGAAACGACCTGCTCCTGGCTGCCAGAAATAAAACGCCCTCCTGCCAATTGCATTGTAGGGTAACCACTCGGCGGCTGAACGTAAGACAACCTGGTGTCAAATACGCCTTAGGTTGCGTATTCGGCTGCTCGACATAAAACGGCCTGCTGTTCGTTGCGCCATGGGTTGCGCCCTTGGCTGCCGAACGCAAAAACGACCCGCTGTTCGTTGCCCCAGAAATAATACCCTCGGCAACCGACTATATGACTATCTGCTAGGTTGCGCACTCGGCAGCCAAAAACAAAATGGCCTGCCAACGGTGCGACCAACCAGCCAGCCAACGATTTAATCAATGAACCAGATACCACCTTACAAACAAACGAATCCCGCCTAGGCCCGAAAACGAACTGCTGCTCACTGCCTTTAGCGTTTCATGATTTTCGGCCCAAGATGAGGAGTGCTCAAGGGCCCCAGGACAGCCCTGAAGTGGCCAGAGAAGCCCCCAAGATGGCCCAATAAGATCACACGACAGAAACAGAACACCCGTCGGGGCCCACAAGGTGGCCCAAGAAACCATCAAGATGGCCCCAGTTAACGACGAGGTGCGCTAAGGCAGTCCGACAGTGCTCAATGGGGGTACCAAGAAGCTCCTGAGACGCCCCAAGAGAGCCCCAGGAGCCCACTGGCAGCCAAAGAAGATCCCAAGAAAGCTCAAAGACACCCTAAGAGTCACTCGCCCTCTCCATCTCCCCCCTGTCTCCTCCTCACCTATCCCTTTGCGGTGAACGCACACATCTACATATCTATACGTAGATATACATGAATATCTATATACACATACATACATACATACATACATACCTACCTACCTACCTACCTACCTACCTACCTACATACATACATACATACATGCATACATACACACATCCATACACACATCTATCCATCCATCCATCCATCCATCCATCCATCCATCCATACATACATACATACATACACACATATATACACCCATCCATCCATACATGCATCCACACATACATGCATGCATGCATGCATGCACGCATACATGCATACATGCATACATGCATACACATACATACATACACGTACACGTATACATGTATTCGTGTACACAAATATACATACACACATACACACGATCATGTGTACATACATGCATACATACATGTATGCACACATCTATATTTATATATATAACACATATATATATATATATATATATACAGATACACAGACTTACGCACTTCCATGCATGCAAATATACATACATACACACATGCGTACATACACGCGAACACACATACATGCATCCACACATACATGCATGTATAGATACGTACGCGCATACATATGCACGTACATGTAGACATACATGCATGCATACACACGTACATCCATACATGCATACGCACATGCACGCCTACCTACCTACATACATACATGCATGCATGCATACACACACATGTATATGCATACATACATACAATTGCACATGCATACACATACACATACACATGCACATACACATACACATACACATACACATACACATGCACAGACATGCACGTATACATACACACATACATACATACATACATACACACATACATACATCGATACATGCACACATACGTACATACATGCATGCAGGCATACATACATACATAAATGCATACATACATTCATTCATTCATACATACTTGCATCCATGTGTATGTACACACATACATACATACGTACGTACACACATACATACAAACATATGTATATATAAACACATACATAGGTGTTTTAATCGCCCCCCTGTCGCACCCCTGGACGTGTCAGTAGGGTGTTTCGCCACATATTGCCCCACTATCTATGATCATGAAGCGTGAGATTTGCAAGAGCTTCAAGGATGGAGGGCGGGTCCTTTCCAAAATGTGACTTTCGACGCAGCGCCGCGCATTTTCGTCTTACAAAATTGAAACCATTGAAAATGGAGGTCAACTCCTTCTCAACATGTGGCTCTCGCCTTAGCGCCGTGCACGTTCGTCTTAAAAAGTTGGAGCCGCTTCTAGGATGAGGGCGGGTCCGTTTCACCATGTAGTTCTCGCCTTAGCGCCGTGCATATTCGTCTTAACAAGCTGCAGCCGCTTCTAGGATTGAGGCCAAGTGGTGACATAATTTGTCTCTCGCCGCAGCGCCGCGCATAGCCGTCTTACAAAATCGCAACAGTTTGAACCATGGAGGGCGGCTCCTTTTCAAAGTGTGGCTCTCACCTTAGCGCCGCACGCACTTGTCAGAAAAGTTTACAGCAGCTTAATGCAACATCGTTGATGCGTCTTGGGTTTGCACTGGTCCTCCTCCTCCGCCTACCACTTTTCCTCGTCTTCCTCCTCCTCCTCCTCCTCCTCCTCCTCCTTCGGCCTCCTCATCCTGCTCCTACGCTCTTCCCCCTATCTCCCTCTGCTCCTCCCCTTCTTCCTCTACAAGGGGCCTACAGACGTCCCGCCGCGGTCTCAGGCACACCGAGGGGCCAGGCGGACGTGGCGCCAGCCCAATGGATCTCACGCACAAGTCGCCTGTTTTGAAAAAATAGCACCGCCCACCGCCATAAGACGACGCGCCTCGACCAGCGTCAAGGCCGAGGCTCGGAGCAGGGCGAGCTGAGACAACGGCCTCTCAAAATCAGTCCCGGGACCCCTCATGGGGTCCAAACGCACCGGTGTTCCAAGCTGCGTCCAGCCGCAGCGACGAGGAGGCCCCCTGAAGGCCAACTACTATTGTGTCAACTCGCCCTCCTCTGAGAGACACCACCGCAAGGCCGACCTCCCCCGAGGCTCGCCTCGCCTCACTTCTTGAACCAGCACGCCTTCGTCCCCGCGAGCCAGCCCCCGAGCATCGGTGCGGCGATGAACATCCAAAGGTGCTTCAGCGCCGCCGAAGACCCGTTCACCAGCGCGGGGCCCAACGACCGAGCCGGGTTGATGCTGCAGCCGGTGACCGGGACGAGCAGCAGGTGCGCGACCACGACGGCGGCGGCGATGGGCAGCGCCGTGCCACCGGCGAGCACCGTGGAGACGAGGAGAGCGGCACCGAGGGCCTCCATGGCAAAGGCGCCCCAGATGCTGGGGACGCTGGCGGAGTGGTGGTGGTGGTGGTGCGCCACCACCATCGCGTTGAAGCCGCCGAGGGTGCTCACGCCGAGGCAGTGCTGGAGAGCAAGCGCGCCGAGGGTTGCCCCCAGGCACTGCGCACCGATGTAGCTCACTGTCTTCTTGGCATCAATCTTGCCAGCCGCATACATGCCAAAGGTCACCGCAGGATTTATGTGGCCACCGCTGATGGGGCCAAAAACCGTTGCCAACACAAGGATCGTGCTCCCAAAGGCAAACGCGCCGTCCACCCCAGTGAGCGCCGCTCCGAGGGCGAAGAAGACCAGCAGGAAAGTGGCCGAGAACTCTGCCAACGCCTCGACGGGCATCGACTTCCCCTTCAGCTTGTCGTGCAGCTTGACTTGCATCTTGCGCACAGGCTCCGCGAGAATCGGGCGCTGCCAAAAGTGGCACTGGCCCAAGGCGCCCCCTCCCTTCCAATCTGGGCCTCGGGGGGAATCCTTTGGCCACACCTGAGCATCGTTTAACATATCCCCATCCCCACTGGCATGGCCTTGGCCGCTCTGACCGCTTTACCCGCCCAAATGGGGATACATGCTGTTCCCACTGGGGTCTGGCGGGGCTGAGATACCATGGCCCAGCGGTGATAGGGATCCGATCAGCTAGAGGCCTCCTAGGTGGAGTCCAAATAGACGTGGTCGGAGGATCGCGCCGCATCGGCGATGCATCGCCGGATGCACCCGCGACGTCGGCGTGGATCAGCCTCCACATCGAGCCGCATCGCCGATGCATCGCCGATGCGGCGCGATCCTCCGACCCCATGCGCTTCGACGCCATCTGGGAGGCCTGGATCCACGATGCTGGACGCCATGGGCCAGGGACACCCCCTGGCCCCCCCCGAGAGGAGGCCGAGCAGCGCACAGAAAGCCAATGGCTTCACCAGCTGCAGCACCACCGGCTTCACCAGCTGCAGCGCCGCCGCCCGCGCGGGGCCCAGCCGCCGCGGTGGCGGGCCGAGGCCCGCCGACGTCGCCAGCGCGCTGCCCGCGAGGTGGGTCACCGCCGGCCGCTGCGCCGCTCGGGGGACCGCGAAAGCGCGGGCAAGGCCGACTGCTGCGGCGACAAAGGCGGCCATAAGAACGGCGAGCCCTCGCTAGAAGAAGACACAACTGCAGAAACATGAACGTTTGGAGGTCTGCGCAGAAAATATCTATCTGCGCTGAACCCCCCTCCCTGGCGCGCGGAGCGCGCCTTGGGCGGCGCCGCCAGGAAGTTCCAGCGCAAATCCAAGAACTCCGCGAAGAGCTCCGGATATTGATGTCCATGCCGTTGTTTTTTCTTCGACTCGCGTGCGCGACATGTCCGCGGACCCCCCGCTGGTGGGGGCGATGCAGGGGATGCTCCTGGGGCTCGGGCTGCGAGATCTTCGCGCTTCGCCATTTGCTGGGCCCGTGCTGCGCCCAGGAGCGGCGTGAATGGGCGCACACACCGCTCCCGGGCCCAGGACTGGCCTGGCCAGGGGCAGTGGATACGCATAGATCTCGTCGCCCTATGCGGGGGGGGGCTGCCAAAATGGCTTAGCCAAGAATCGCTTGAGCCCAGATGGGAAGCAACACCTAATCCTGTGGGAGGGGACCTAAGTTAGGAGGGCCAAAAACGTCAGGGATAAGGGGTCTTTGAAGATGTGCCAGACGAAACCACCCACATGTTCAGGGATATCCCTGAAACCGTGACCTAAACCAGACTACGAATTCAATCTTCTTGAGGATAGGGATAATATTATGCTGAATGGTCAGATGACCGCAGAGAGTGAGAAGGAGGTGGAGAAGCAATTGGAAGCCAGGCCCCGGCCGCCCGAAGGGGAGACGGGTGGGAAGGGCACGCAGAAAACAAGTCAAGGAAGGGACGATACGATGACGACGACGACGACGACGACGACGACGACGACGACGACGACGACGACGACGACGAGGAGAAGCTGTGAGGAGGAGGGCCGCGTCCGGAGAGCGGCGAAGCGGCGAGAGAAACGCCCCTCGCGTGTCCTCGTGTCCCCTCAAATCCGGGCGCGTGCCAGCGGACCGCTGGCAAGGCTGACGCGAGCCTCCTCGACGCTCCGAGCCACGCAGAACGAACGAAGGCCTGGCCCGACAGATGCCCACGCTCTGGGCCCACGCTCTCCTGGAAGATGGCGGGCCAGAGCACGGCCGGTGTTTTTGTCGTGTAGGGGGGGGGAGGGAGGAGGCGGAGCGGACATCAACAAGAGACAGCACCACCGTGAATCAATCATGAGAGCACTGCCCATGCAGTTCAGATATGATTGCACCCCCAAGCTGGTTTACAACGCCGTGGAGTAAAAACAAAGACATTTCAAACCCAGCACGTCTGCGTTGTCGAATGCGACTATTCAGGAGAACGGGATGAGGAAAAGGAGGAGGAGAAGGAGGAGGAGAAAGAGGAGGAGGAGAAAGAGGAGGAGGAGGAACGCACGTGACTTAGAATGAGGAGGATTGACGATACGGTTCCGTTACCTAATTCTGTCCAACGTAAAAAGGAGGAAGAGGAGGAGGAGGACCCAAGGCTCGAGAGGGTCGCCGCGGCTCAGAGGAGGAGGAGGAGGAGGAGGAGGAGGAGGAGGAGGAAGAGGAGCAGCAGGAATCCCCGTCAACCCTGACCAAGGCCAGAGCCTTCGCGGCCTCATGTCTCGCCGAGGCCAATCCGGCTTCGAGCGCAGCCCGCCGCGACCGCCGCGCAGCCTTCCTCCAGAGAAGACCCCGATCCCTTGGACCTGGGAGCGGTTCGAACCGAGCCTCGCAGGCCTAGTCATGCTCCGCCCTGGGCTCTCTGGGCCCCGTGCTCCTGTGATGTCCTTGCCCCGGGGCAGTCTCCCTGTGGAGCCCCTGGGCGGGTGTGGCCCGCATGCGGCCAGCACCCTCGTAGGACACCGAGGACAGAGAGGGCGCCGAGGCGGCGCCTGCACCTCGTCTGCCCACCGGGAGGGGGTGCGCCCCTCCCCGCCCCCCGCCGCCGCCCCCCCCCCGCCCTCTCCTCCGCCCCCCCCTCCCACCTCCGCCTGTCCCGGTCCCGCTGTTCCCCCGTCCTCATCCGCCCCCCCCTCCTTTTGTGCGTTGCGCGGGCTCGAGGTGCTTTGGAACCGATCGCCGCCGCGCGCAAGCACCTGCTGACATTCTCGAACCGATCGACTCGTGGCAGCCATGCGCTCCTCTGAGTTGGCTCCTGGGCCATAGCGTGGCCCACCACAGAAAGCCAATCGGAGCATCATCGCCGACAGTTGGATGCTCTCGTCGAGCTCCAGCAGATGGCAAGAGTCCGAGCACCTTTCCTCGTGCATCTTCTTCAACCTGCTCATCCCATTGTTCATCCGCCACCTCCTCCTACTCTTCCTTGTCCTCCTCCTCCTCATCCTCCTCCTCCAATGCACACAGCTCCAATTTCTTCACTGCGCATAACGCGATGGGTCCTTTTGAAGACTTGCGGTCCGCTACGACACCCGTTGGCGGATATAATATAGAGAAAACATGAGCGCCATGGGAAGTGATGGTGGGAGGGGTAAGATGTCAGATATGGAGAAAGGAGAACACCGAGCTTGCCTCATGCCCCTCTTCCCCTCCTTCCCTCCCTGCCTCCCCCTGTTAACATGCGGTAAAGGGGTGCTGAGGGAAACCAGTCCTTGGCCTCGGGGCCTTCCCCCAGTAACACTTGTTCATCCTGAGTCGTCTTCTGACAGTCCCAGTGCCCGTGGAGGGCCCCGAGGGCCCGAAAACGACGAAAAACCTCGGGAGCCATTTCCCTCAGGACCCGTTTCCCCCACAAAGACCCCTGGCGCCCCCCCCCCGCTGCCAGGCAGAGAGAGGGTTAGCGAATCAGCTCACGTGGCCGGCTCCCCTGGCGCCCCCCCGCGCCAGGAGGCGCATGTGTATCCCACGGCAGAGAATGCGTCCCGCGGCAGGGCCGAGACCAGCTGCATGCAGCAGACTTCGTACGTATCCTCCCTTTGCCAATCCCGCTCTCTCGTCCGACCCGAGCTGAGGGGTAACGATGGGGAAGGACTGGCTCAGGGGTAACGCATTGACTCGGAATCGGCGATACAACGCCGATAGATCGGCTATAGGCCTGCGATAGGGAGTCCGCATGTGGGCGAGGTGAGCCATCGGGCCCCTGTCGGCGATGAATGGGCGATTCGGGGTTGATGCATCCCTCTTGAGCCCATCCCCCCTGGCGCTGCCCTCTGGTTTTCGGGCCATCACTTGGCTCTCCGGCGGCCGTTCGGGGCGATCCGAGCACCCCCGGAACGCTCTCGGCGAGGCGCAGCCGCCGGAGAGCACGCCGACGCCGAGACTGAAAACTCGCCGAGAAACAACGAGAGGGCCGAAAACATCGAACCTGGACCCCCCTGTCCGAGCCTATCCCGCCCCCCTGAGTCTACCTCCCACTGACGTGCCCCCCCCGGCCCTGGCCCTCCTTCGGTGGTTCAGAGCTGGGGTCCTGAGGAACGGGCTCCAAGTGTGGACGGACCCTGCTCGAGGCACCGCGTGCTTGGGACCCCACCCTTCAGAACCCCATCCTTGAACCACCGACTCCTCCAGGCGGGCCGAGCGAGCCGTCGCCCCGACCCACTCGGGGATCTCCTGACCCGCGTCAACCCAGACCCGGGTCAGTCAGGCCTGCAGAATCCTGCAAGCTTCTGCAGGATCCTGCACCCAGACCCGGGTCGATGCGAAGCATCCTGCAGGATCCTGCACTCAAACCCGGGTCAATGCGACCCTGGCCCTGCAGGATCCTGCAAGATCGGGCGCTCTGGCTGACCCCCGTTTGCATTGACCCCCGTCTCGAGGCTCCCGACCCACATTTTGCCCCTCTTGCCGGCGCGCGCCGCCACAGGCCGCCCCCTGGCCCGAGGTGCGCTTCGCCCTTTGAGCGAACGCGCTGCCGGCGCGCGGGCGTGGGCACCCCGTAGCCTGGCAGGGCCACCGCGGCCCGGCCCTGGGGTGCGAGAGGAGGGGGGGAGGGAGGGAGGGAGGGAGGGAGGGAGGGAGGGAGGGAGGGAGGGAGCGAGGGAGGGAGCGAGGGAGGGAGGGAGCGAGGAGAGGAGGAGGAGGAGGAGGAGGGGAGGAGGAGGAGGAGGAGGAGGAGGAGGAGGGAGGAGGGGAGGAGGAGGAGGAGGAGGATCATTTGGCGGCGCGTCCAAGGGGGAAGGCAGACGGGGCAGGGCTTCCCAGAAGGCTCTGAACGTCCCGAAGGCCTCCAGCCTCCTGAGACGCTTTGTAAACCTTCTCCTCTTCCTCCTCCTCCTCCTCCTCCTCCTCCTCATCCTCCCTCCTCCTCCTCCTCCTCCTCCTCCTCCTCCTCCTTATCATCATCATCATCATCATCATCATCATCATCATCATTATCATCATCATCATCATCATAAGATCCGACCAGCTTTAATAAAACCCGATTGCTGGAGATGCCTACACCGTCGATTGAATCCTGCCAGAGCCGCCCGCAGCCCTCATATAATCCTTACAGGAACGCCTCACATATTGAACATCATCTGACTGAAGCTCGGAGGAAGCGGCGGCGGCGGAACAGCTCACAGTCTCAGTCCCTCAAAGCTCCTCGGAGCAACTGGCGACCACTGGGCGCACTGAGAACGACTATTGTCCTAGCGTTATCACACGAACGAAACTGGTTTCCCCCCTGGGGTCAAACCCAGTGGGGATTCCACTAGAGTATGTAGTGGGTCGAGACACCATTACCCTCCCAGATCACTCAACATCTCAGCACTGTATGATGACTACTGCAGGAGGAATAGAAAAAGGAGAAGACGGAGGAGGAGGAGGAGGAAAAGGAAGCACACAGTCCGATGCGCCCCCTGGAAGCCTGAGGGGCGACCAGGGGGTCCAGTTCAGGACGAGAGGTCAGCGCGAGGAGGAGGAGGAGGAGGAGGAGGACCAGGAGCAGGAGAAGGAGAAGAAGGAGGAGGAGGATGAGAAGGAGGATGAGGACGAGGGGGAGGAGGAGAAAGCGCACATTCCGATGCGCTCCCAGGAAGCCTGAGGGGCCACCAGGGGGTCCAGTTCATGAAGAGTTCAGCGCGAGGAGGAGAAGATGGAGGAGGAGGAGGAGGAGATGGGAGGAGGAGGAGAAGATGGAGGAGAAGATGGAGGAGGAGGAGAAGATGGAGGAGAAGATGGGAGGAGGAGGGAAGATGGGAGGAGGAGGAGAAGATGGAGAAGGAGGAGGAGGAGGAGAAGATGGAGGAGGAGGAGGAGGAGGAGGAGGAGGAGGAGAAGATGGAGGAGGAGGAGATGGGAGGAGGAGGAGATGGGAGGAGGAGGAGATGGGGGGAGGAGGGAGAACGGAGAGCCGTGCGGCGCGCACCGCGGCCCCGCGGGGGCGCGGGCGGGGCACCCCGCGCGTCACTCGGTGCTGCGCAGCGGCGTCGAAGCCTGCGCGGTTCCGGGGCGCTCTGCGGGCAACGGGGGGGCGTACCCTCCTCCTCCTCCTCCTCCTCCTCCTCTTTTTCTTCTTCTTCTTCTAAGTATCATTCGAAGTCTTCTGGTTACTGTTATCATTCGCATTGTTATTTGTATTACAGTTATTAGTCATACGAGTCTGAGTACTCGTCTTGATCATACGATTACGATTATAAGTATACGTAGTGTCTAGTTGTGCATATGTTTCTTCTTCATATTATTATTATGAAGATTCGTACGATTAATCTTTATGTTTATTACTATGTCCTCCTCTTCCTTCTGCTCCACCTCGTTCTCCTCCTCTTCCTACTCCTCCTCATATTATTCTTCTTCTGAATAGCAATTAGCGTTCGAATTATTATGGTTAGCGTTATCATTAGTAGTGTTATCCGTCGTACTCTTATTGATAATCGTACTCTTGTTCTTCGTCGTGTTCAGGTTAATCGTATTGTTATTGATAGTATGATCTAAGTGTGTTTTTCTTATTATTCGTATCATTATTAAGGTGTTACTCGTATTGCTTCCTCCTCCTCCTCCTCCTCCTCCTCGTTCTGTCTCCTCCTCCCCCTTCTCCTCAACCTCCTCCTCCTGCTCCGCCTCCGCCTCTGCCTCCTCCTCGTCCTCCTCCTCCTTGTCATTGTCCTCGTCCTCGTCCTCGTCCTCCTCCTCCGCCTCTTCGGGACCGATCAATTACACCTATCCTCAGGCCCCCCCAACGAGCGACGACGACGCGAGGAAGGCACGCAACCCCCCACGCACCCCTCCCTCACCTCAACGATACGGAGCCCGAAGGCCAGGGCACCACTGCTAAAGCAGGGGAGGGGGTCGGGGGAGCTGCATACCGTGGGGGAGCCGAGGAAACATTTGAAATAGACGGGGAAACCGCTACACAAAAAAACGGAAAACAAAATATCTTCCCTGAGAAATCCCTCGGCCCTGTCCCCTCCTTCCCCCTCTTCGTTTTTGTCCTCTGGGCGTGGGGACGGGGGGAAGGAGGGGCCGTAGGCAGGCGGGAAGGGAAATGGGGTGGGCGCGGTCCCATGTTGAAACACACCGAGCGGAATTCGACCCTGCGCGATCAGCTCACGGAGCCGAGCACTATCTCGGAGCGGAGGAGGGAGAGCGGGAGGAGGAGGATGAGGATGATGATGATGAGGAGGAGGAGGAGAAGGAGGAGGAATAGGTGGAGGACGAGGAGGAGGTGGAGGAGGAGGAGGAGGAGAAGGAAGGAGAAGGAGGAGGAGGAGGGGAGGGGGAGGGGGAGAGGGGGGAGGGGGGAGGGGGAGGGGGAGGGGGAGGAGGAGGAGGAGGAGGAGGAGGAGGAGGAGGAGGAGGAGGAGGAGGAGGAGGAGGAGGAGGAGGAGGCTCCCATAAGCTGCCACCGAACCAGCTACAAGGACGGCGGAGAGCGCCTGCTTCTGCAAGAGCGAGTCGCCCGGCCCAGGTGACGACGATGCGGCCTCGCGGGGCGGAGCACGGAGCGGGCAGGGGGCCGCCCCGGCGGCCACGCGACGGCGGAGTAAGTGCGCCAAGGCTCTCGCTCGCTCGCTCGAGCAAGCGAACGAGCGAGCGAGGAGGATGAGGAAAGCACAACCCACCCCCACCTCCAGCCAGAACCCCCACTCCCGAACCAGTGATCCAGGGGTGTTCTGTCTGGGGGTGGCGGTGGCTTTTCGGTGTGCTTGGGTGCCAAAAGGCGCTCACCCCCAGCCAGGACCCCCTTGGATCATCAGGTCGGGAGTGAGGGTCCTGGGTGGGGGCGGGTTTGTGCTGTCCTCAGAGGAGGCGAGCGCACACGGGGCCCCCCTATTTTCTTGTCCTACTCCGTCGCCTCCTGCTTCGTGCGTGTCTTTTGCCGGGCGTCGCCCGACCCCACTGAATGGCGCATCCGCGTCCCTCCTTGTGCAGCGCACGCTGGGCTAAGCGCTACGAAGGCGACTCGGGGACAGAGGCCAGATCCGACACCCGATTCGGCGAGAACAAAGGGGCTCAACGCACGGGCAAAGAGGTATGGGTGGGAGGGGCAGGGCGCGGGCGCATCTAGCGTGTCCCATTCCTCTCTCTTCCTCCGCCTCCTCTTCCTCCTCCTCCTCCTCCTCCTCCTCCTCCTCCTCCTGCCCACTCCCCCTCTTCCTCTCTCCCTTTCTCTTCCTCCTCCTCCTCCTCGTGCCCGTTCCCCTCGCCATCACCTCCTCAACCTTTACACACCTTCCCCTCAATATACTGCATCGCTATCCTCCTCTGTGCCTCCACACCCCCACACCTCCGTACCTCGTCGTCGTCGTCCTTCTCCTCCTGCTCATCCTCTTCCTCCTCCTCGTCGTCCTCCTCCTCCTCCATACCTCCATAGCTCCTCATCATCATCCAAGTCCTCCTCCTCCTCTGCCTCCTCTTCTTCTTCTTCTCCTCCTCCTCCTCCTCCTCCTCCTCCTCCTCCTCCTCTTCCTCCTCGTCCTCCTCCCGCCATTACCATCATTAATATTGCTGTAGTATTATAATTACTAGTATTATTAGTATCAGTATTAGTAATATGAGTAGTAGTGGTATTCGTATTAGTGTTGCTGTTAGTATCATTAAGATTGGTTTTATTCGTATTTGTGTTCGTGGTATTATAAATCGTATCTTATCACTTTTCGTATTAATAACACTAGTATGGTGGTGCGTATTGTTATCAGTCTTGTTATTCTACTGTAAAGTTTAACAGTGGCATGGTTATAAATATTAGTACTAGTACGAATTCTGGCTATGTTTATTCATGTTAGTAATGTGTGTACTGATTTCCGCATTATTACTACGATGATTAATAATGGTAATGATAGTTTAAGTGTTGGAATAATGATTGTTGAAAATGCCATGGCTACTAGCATGCCTGTTTTATGGTTGATCTTCCTAGTACCATGATTAGCATTATTGGTGTTACCATTGATATTGTTTCTGATCATATTAAAATTAAGATATTAACCGCCGTCGTCGTCCCCCTCCTCCTCCATACCTCCTAATCCTCCTCCTCCTTATCAATGTCATCCTCCTCCGCCTCCGTTTCTTCCTCCTCTTCCTCCTCTTCCTCCTCCTCTTCCTCATCATGTTCCTCCTCCTCCTCCTCCTCCTCCTCCGCATCCTCTTCCTCTTGCGTAGCCATTTTGGCTTAAGCCCTTTTCCCTCCCGAGAGGTTGGGCGTGCGCACTTGAAAGGGACACGCACACCCGAGCCAGGCGCCCGCAACGATGTCATGGCGGAGCGCGGTGCCTTGGCGGTCGCGAGACACGGCGCCGCCGCCCAGGCGCCCCAGGACCCCGCCCCGCCCGTCGGCCGCGGCGACGGCGGTGGTCCGAGCGGCGGTGGAGGCCGCGGTTAGCGCCACGGCCAAGGCGCTCCAGCCGCCGCCCGCGAAGGCGATGCCGCGGCCGCGGCCCAAGGCGCTGGTGCGGCCTTCGCAGGCACCGCGCCTGGCGATCGAGGACGGGCCGCCCGACGCGCCGCCAGGCGTCTGGGCCACGCCATCCCCGCTAGCGAGGGCGACGGAGGAGCCGACGGCGCCGAGCTGGCCGCGTTGCACGCCCGGCAGCGGCAGCGGGGAACCCGAGCGGGCGCCGACTCGCAGGGCGCGCTGGACGTCGGCACGCACGACGGCGACGCCGAGGGCCAGGTCGCGCTCAAGGGGGGCCTCCTCGGCAGCGGCGTCCACAGCGGCGGCTTCGGCATCAAGGGCTACGGCGTTGGGGAGCGGACCGCCGTCAGCCTGTGTGGGCGCCAGGCCGCAGAACAGGACGACGGAGAAGAAGAGCAGGAGAAGGCGGAGGCGCAGCCCGCGCTCGGCCTCTGCCAAGGAGGTGAACTAGTCAAGCCTCCTGAATTTGAGTGTGTACGGCAAGCACATGACGAAGCAGGTGGTCTGGGCGAGGGTGACGCTGGAGGTGGCGCTGCACTTGAGTGCTACGGCATCGACTACGGCGACGACGAGGAGCAGTACGAGTCGGACACCAGCAGTGACCCGCTGCACGACATTGCACGACAAGTACGACAGCAGGGATCAGCCTCCTGTAGTTGAATGTATACGTGGAGCACATGATGATGCTGGAGTGCGTGGCGCCGTACTTGCTGGAGATTGTGCTGCACTGGAGAGGGCGAGCATCAACGACAGCGAGGACGAGGAGCAGGAGGAGTATGTGGACAGCAGGGCTCAGCCTCCTACACTTGAATGTGTACGTGGAGCACATGACGATGCTGGAGTGCGGGGCGCCGTACTTGCTGGAGGTGGTGCTGCACAGGAGTGCCAGAGCATCAACGACGGCGAGGACGGGAAGCAGGAGGAGCACAAGGCCAGCGGCACAGCAGAGGCCGAGGGCAGCAGTCGGTTCCCTGGCGGTGCGTTCGGGGATGACCTAGTCAAGAAGCTGGCGGACATACCGCCGTTCCCGCAACTGCGGGATGAGACGGCCTGTCAGCTGGCCGCGCAGGACGAGCAGGAGAAGGTGTGGGAGGAGCTCTTCAGGGAGACGGGGGCTGCTACCTGCGGGAGCAGCAGGCCGAGGCGGCCAGGCGGCTGAGCACGGACACGGTCATCGGCGTGGTCGGGCTGCAGACGGATGTTGGCGGTCCCAAGACGGTGGTGGAGGAGAAGGAGAGTGAGGCTCCCACGGCCCGCAAGGGCGCCGCGATGGTGGACGCCGCGACCCGCGAGATGGTCCTGGCGAACCTTCACGAGGTGCTGGGCCTGGTGACCAGCGGAGAGCTGGAGGACAACGGCTTCAAGGCGGAGATCCTCGAGGAGATCGAGGCCTGGTCAGGCCTGCCCGTCGGCGCGGGCGACGCGGGCGGCAACGGCACGATCGACCTGGAGAGGAAGCTCACCGACGAGGAAGTCGCCGAGATGATCCGCTTGGCCGTCGTCGAGGTCGGGACTTCCGAAGGGGCGCCTTCGACAGTCTTCAGGCCCTTGTGAGGCCACAGGCCTTGGGGGGTGCCTAACCTGTGAAGTTCTGGGGCGCTCCCTGGGCCGCGGTTTTGGGGCGGCCTTTTGCCACCTGGCCCTCGGTGGGCCTCGGTTTTGCGGCGGCCGCTGCTGCCCAGGCCCTTGTAGGCCTTCGGCCCCGCCGAACCTGGGGGGGGGGCTGGCACCCTCCCTGGGGCGGGGCGGCATGCGAATGTGTTAACACTTCTGTAGGCCGTGCCGCTCCTCCTCTTCTTCCTCCTTCCCCCCACCGCCTCCTCCTCCTTCTCCTCCTCCTCGTCCTCCACCTCTTCCTCCACCTCTTCCTCCTCTTCCTCCTCTTCCTCCTCCTCCTCCTCCTCCTCCTCCTACTACTACTCCTCGTCCTCCTCCTTCTTACTCCCCCTCCTCTTCCTGCTCGTCCTCCTCTTCCTGCTCTTCCTCCTCCTCCTCCTCCTCCTCCTCCTCTTCCTCCTCCCCCTCGTCCTACTATGCTCGTATTCCCCACATGGTTCGTGGGGTTATGGTTTTCTTCCCTGCCGCGTCGCACCCGCGTCTCAATCCTCTCCCCCTCCTCCTCCTCCTCCTCCTCCTGCTCCTCCTTCTCCTCCTCCTCGTTCCTCCTTCACCCAGCCGCAACACATGCACGGCGTGTACGTGAGACACGCGTGTACAGACAACCCCATCGCATGTACACATTATTCCCCACCTGTTTCGTGGGATGTTGGTTTTCTTCCCCATTGTTTTTTTCACCCGCGTCGCACCCGCGTCTTCCTCACACCTTCCTCATCCGTCCTTTCTCTCCTCCTCTTCCGTTCTCCCTCCGCCCCAGACAGCCGCACGCACGCACACACTCGCACACACACACGCACACACACACCATACAACGCTAGTGCACGCCTGGCGCGTTCACTGCATCATACACCCAAAACGTATGCACAACATACTGGGCACCCACATGAAACACACGTCCTGGTATGGACGCACACGCATCATACACATACACGTGACATGCCATACACAAGGCGTTCGCTGAGGATTCGCAGTGCATGGCAGGCGTGGCACTTTTCCGACACCAAAGGGAGTGCGTTGGGGGCGGTTTCCCTGTCCATTTCGGTCTCGCAAAGCGTAGCAGGCTTGGCATTTCCTCGGCGCCACAGGGGGTGCGCTGGGGGTGGTCTCCCTATCCGCTGCAGGCTCGCACGGCGTGGCAGGCGTGGCATTTCCTCGACGCCCCAGGAAGTGCGCTTGGGTGGTCCCCCCATCCGTTGCACGCGCGCAGGGCGTGGCAGGCTAGGCACTTCCTCGACACCGCAGGGGGTGCGCTGGGGGTGGTCTCCCTATCCGCTGCAGGCTCGCAGGGCGTAGCAGCCGTGGCATTTCCTCGACATCACAGGGGGTGCGCCGGGGGTGTTTTCCCTATCCGCTGCAGGCTCGCACGGCGAGGCAGGCGTGGCATTTCCTCGACAACACATGGGGGTGCGCTGGGGGTGGGGGCGCCGCACCATGAAACCTTAGAGCCTTGAGAGCTGCGCGTGCGGGGGAGGCGCGGGGCGCGCGGGCGAGAACTCTAGGCCAGATGATCCGCACCGGGGTGACCATCGACTGCGCACAGGACACGAGCATTGGCAGACAGGAGGGGAGGGCGGATAACTGGTGGCAGAACCTGTACGTGCATGGACGAGATGCTCTTTCTTCGGCCGCCGCCAAGGGAGGTCCTGCAGGAAGACCCGCCTCCGTCGGCGCTCATATCCCTCCAGAAGTTCGATGAGCGCATGGCCACGGAGACTCGGAAAATCGAGGCCTTCGTACTGGAACGCCAATGGATCTTGCCGGCGACTAGAAGTCGCTGGTGTGCACTGGCGCCGGAATCTGTCCGACAGAAACAGCGCTGTCCAACCGCATGAAATTACGCGGCCCGCGCCGCTCTTTGTCGATTTCGGAGCGGCTGCCCAGCTTTTGTCCTCGTGGCAGCCTTCGGCCACCGAAAACAAAGAATAACATCAACGCCAAAACAATCAACAAAACGACACATCAAGCAAAAAACGGCATTCCGATTAAGCGCGATCAAAAAATCGAAAAACAACGACGGCGCGAAACAAAACGGACACCGAAACGAAGCGCGGAGTGAACGGAGCAAGCAAAACGAATGACGAAACGCAGCCTTGGAATCGCAGCAGAACGAAACGAAAAACGAATCGCGCACAACAGAAACCAAACGTTTGCAATTCAATGGCGTTGAAAACGAAAACGAAAAACACAGCGGAACGACAACGACGAGCGGAACGAAAACGAAAAACGAACCGAAGGCCCAGACCAAGCTGCACGGCGTTGTGGCCGGTCCCTGTCGCCCGTACACCCCCCGGACCCCGGGCGCTGGTTTCCACTCCACGAAGCCTAGGGGGGCGCGAAGGGCAAAGAGGAGGGAGGAGACGAGGCGGAGAGAGAGAGAGAGAGAGAGCAAGTGGGCGCGTGCGTCGAACGCGCGGGGACAGAGGGACGCTCTGCGACCTCCCATCTCCCGGCCGGCCCTGCCCCAGCCCAGGAGGCCGCGCGTGGCCTCGTCTGCCCGCCTCAGCCTCGAGCCTGCAGCCGCGCAGCGGAGGCCGCGCAGCCCGAGGCCCGCCAGCCCCCTGCGAGAGTGATCCATTGCGCGCCACCATCATCCACGAGCGCGCGGATGCTGCAAGCCGCACCTCGACATCGGAAGCGAAGAACACGGAAGGCCCCCGCCCGCGCCACGGACGCGCGAGGATTGCGGCCTACCGCATGGGCCCGCGCCAATCTTCCCCCCAAGAACATGCGAGGGTGATTGCTTCCGCGCCGCAATTATCAACGAGCGCGCGGCTGCCAAAGGCCGCACCTTGACATCGGAACCGAAGAACGCGGAAGGGTCCTGCCGACTCCGCGGACGCACGTAGCCGAATTATGAGCCCAGGACCCCAGCCCAACCAGACCGAGCGAACGAAGGCACCAAAATGAAGAACATTCGAGGGTACCCTCCCCCAGGATGCACAAGAACACCCAACAAGCACGAAGAACATTAGGGTACCCTCCCCGAACCGAGCTAAATTGTGTACCTCGGTCCGACTGGAATCATCAGTATCATCACCGCCACCACCACGACAACCATATTCACCATCATAATCAGCAGAATCAGCATCACCATCGTCAACATCAGCATCAACATCCTCCTTCTCATCTGCATAAACAACAACAACAACAGCATCAACAACATCAGCCTCAGGATGAACATCAACAGTATCATCATCATCATCATCATCATCATCATCATCATCATCATCATCATCATCATCATCATCATCATCATCATCATCGTCATCATCATCATCCTCATCATCATCATCCTCATCATCATCACCATCACCATGATCATGATCATGATCATGATCATGATCATCATCACCATCACCATCACCATCATCACCATCATCACAATCGGCATCGTCATCGTCAACATCATCATCATCATCATCATCATCATCATCAGCAGCAGCATCATCATATCATCAGCATCAGCATCATCAACACGAATAGCAGCAGCAGCGTCAACATCAGCAGCATCATCAGCACCAGCATCAGCATAATCACATTCCACACTTGCATACCTCCAGTTCTTCTCCTCCCCATCGTTTTCCTACATTCCCCCCTCCTCCCCCTCCTTCCCCTCCTCGTCCTCCTCCTCCTGCTGCTGCTCCTCCTCCTCCTCCTCCTCCTTTTTCTCCTCCTCCTCCTTCTCCCCCTCCTCGTCCTCCTCCTTTTTCTCCTCCTCCTCCTCCTCCCTCTGCGGCTGCTGCTGCTGTTGACGACGACGACGACGACGACGACGACGACGACGAAGACGACCACGGCGGCGGGTCAACGACGGTACCCTCGGACTGCCCACGCCGCGGCCCGCGCGAGAGCCAGGCGCCTCCTCGGAGGACGGCGGCGGCGCCCTGGCCGCGTCCGCGGCGCTCTCGCTGCGCCCGCGCGCCGGGGGCGGCGACCTCGGCAGGGCCCTCTCTCTCGGAGGCCTTCAGGGTAGGGCACACCTCCTCCTCCTCCTCCTCCTCCTCCTCCTCCTCCTCCTCCTCCTCCTCCTCCTCCTGCTCACCATGCTCCCTCCTCCTCCTCCTGCTCAAGGGCGGGCCTGGCGTTTCGCCTGAGAACTCCTCCTCACCACTTACGACCCTGATGCTTAAACTTTGGGAACAGTTTCACACATGGAGGGCGGGTGGTTTTCAAAATGTCGCTCTCGCCTTAGCGCCGCGCACATTCCTTTAAAACAGTTGCAAGGGCTTCACGGATTGAGGACGGGTAGTTTTCAAAATGTGGCTCTCGCCTCATCGCCAAGCACATTCGCTAAACATTTGCAAGCATGTCACGGATTGAAGGCGGGTCGTTTTCAAAATGTGGCTCTTGCCTCAGCGCCGCGCACATTCGTCGACAAACAAACTGAAACAGCTTCACGGATTGAGGGTGGGTGTTTTTCGAAATGTGGCACTAGCCTTAGCGCTGCGCACATCAGTTTTATAACATTGGTAAAAGCTAACGGATTGAGGGCGGCTTGTTTTCAAAATGTGGCTCTCGCCTTCGCGCCGCGCACATTCGTCCTGACATTATGCACGAGCTTCACGGATTGAGGGCGGTTCGTTTTCAACATGCGGCTCCCGCCTAGCGCCGCGCACATTCTTTCTAAAAAGTTGCAAGAGCTTCGCATATGGAGGGCGGTTCCTTTTTAAACTGTGGATCTCGCCTTAGCGCTGCGCACATTCGTTCTAAAGAGTTTGCAAGATCTTCGCATATTGAGGGCGGTTCCATTTTTCAAATGTGGCTCTCGCCTTAGCGCCGCGCGCATTCGTTTACAGACGAACTGCAAAAGCTTCGCCGATAGAGGGTCGCTCCTGTTCAAAATGTGGCTCTCGTCTCAGCGCCGCGCACATTCGTTTATCCCAGTTGCAAGAATTTCACTGGTTCTCATGATTTTCGTACCAGGACTTGTGTTTTGGAACGGTTCAGGATGGTCAGGGTGCAACAGTTACCTTGATTCGCTGTGCTGACACGATTCAGGGTCACCTAAATGTAAGAGTCAGGTTAACTCGTCGCGCTGACGTCCTGCGAATGGTGTTTTGGTACGCTCCTCCTCCTCCTGCTCCTGCTCCTCCTCCTCCTACTCCACCTCTCTCGCTGGTTAGCATGTAGAGAGAAGGGGTGCGGACCCGATGGGACTGCAGCGCCGCCAGCTGGCGAACGGTTGTGCGCTGTCGCTGCGTCAGCACCCCGACTGGCTCTGTCAGAAGCCACGCGCGGCTTGAACACCACTGCCATTGATTCCTCTGGATGCCCGAGTAGAGCCTAGGCGGTGTCCAGTCGAACTTACGCTGTACACGAGGAGGCAGTCTTACTCCTGCATGGCGCTGGGCCTAGAAGCCTTTGCTGACGGCAGCCTCCCCAAGCAACGCGCTGGCCCCCGTGGCTGCAAGATGCACGTCTGCACCCGGGCGTGCGACTCCCTCATGTAGCTTTGGTGCGCCATTGACCTGTGTGTCCGAGCTCGAGTCGGAGCCACTGCAAGCAACCGTTGTCGCATGCGCACCACAACAACCTTCGAGAAACCCACAATGCCACAACCCGCAAACACGGCCGCCGCTGTGGATGCCCAGGCGTGGCAAATCCGGACACCGCTCGAGCCAGAACGGCTCTGGCCCAATCCTCCCCCTGCTTTTTCGATGCCCAGACATTAGGACCTTCATCGGCCTCCTTCTCCTCCTTCTCCTCCTCCCCTCCACCACCACAACCACCATCATCTCCACCATCATTATCATCATCACCATCACCATCTCAACCACCATCGCCTACACCATCATCATCACAATCGCTATCACCATCATAACCCACAACATCGTCGCCGTCATTATCATCACATCATACCATCCTCCTCCTCCTCCTCCAAATCATCATCATGCTCATCATCAGCATCATCAGCATCATCATCATCATCATCATCATCGTCATCAACGTAATCATCAACAACAACAGCAGCAGCATCCTCCGCATCCTCGTCCTCATCCACCTCATCATCGGCGCCCTCATCATCTCAACATCATCACAATCACCATCATCATCAACAACACCAACATCATGAACAACAACCTCATCACCTCCACCACCATATCATCATCACCCACATCATCAACAACATCATCATCACATGCATCGTCATCTTCATCATCCTCTTCATCATCAACATCACCATCGTCATCACCCGTCATCATCACCATCACAACCGCCACCACCATCATTATCACCATAACCACAACAATCACGATCACCATCACCATCACCATCATCATCATCACCAACATCATCACCATCATCATTATCGTCATCATTATCCGACTCTCATCACCATCACAACCATCATCATCGGCATCACCATCATCATCACCGCCATCACCACAATCCTCATCATCACCACCTTCACCATTACCAACATTACCGTCATGACCATCACCATCACCATCGCCACCATCACCATGACCATGACCATTAGCATCATGATCTTCGTCACCATCATCGTCATCGTCAACATCACCATTATTATCATCACCATCATCATCATCACCATCGTCATCATCATCGCCATCACCTCAGTCACCATCACCATTACCATCACCATAACCATCATAATCATCATCACCGTCATCATCATGATCACCACCATCATCATCACCAGCATCAGCATCATATTACAATCATCATCAGCATCATCATCAACACCATCACCATCACCATCATCATCATCATCATCATCATCATCACTACTATCCGACCGTCATCACTATCACAACCATCATCATCGCCAATACCATCATCCTCCCCACCATCACCACCATAATCATCATCACCACCATCACCATTACCACCATCACCATGATCACCATCCTCATCGCCATGACCATCGCAATCATAATCATCACACTCATAACCATCACCACCATCACCATCACCATCATCATCACCATCATCGTCATCATCATGATCTTCAGTTTCATTATCACCATCATCACACCATCACCATTACCATCACCATCAGCATTATCACCATCATCGTCATCATCATCACCATCATTGCCATCATCACCATTACCATCACGATCATCGCCATCGTCGTCATCCTCTATGGACGCAGGCGCAATAAGGCGCCGGCTGGTGGCGCCCGGTGCCGACCGCGTCGGCCTCGCTCCTTGGCGCGCGGCGCCCGAAAGGCGCGCGCGCGCATGCTACCTCTGACGCGGCACACGAAACGAGGGCGCTGACCTTGAGATCAGGGCGTTGCACATTTTTCACACCGTGCGTTTTCGCCTGGTCTCGGGCCCCAAGACCATCACAGATCGGCCCGGCTCGAGCGCAATTGCTCTCCCTTCGTCCCCCTTTCCTCGTCCCTTGATCGTCCCTTTTCCCTCCTCATCCAGTCTCCTACTCCTCCACCTCCATCTCCTCCTTCATTTCCTCCTCCTGCCTGCCTGCTCCCAGTAAAAAACTTCGCCCTGTCGCACCACCAGACGTGTCCGTAGGCAGGGCGGGACGTTTCTGGTAAGACTGCCTTACGAATCCCGACCCGAGTCTCAAAATGCCTCTCGCCTCTGTGCTGCACAGATTCGTGTTCAGAGCTTCCAGTAGCTGCACGGATGGAGGCTGGCAACTGTCTAGGGTGAGCCTGTCGACCGAGATCTTCCTCAAAACATATCATCGCAAGTGTTACCGCGTGCAGCAATTCCACGGATGGAGGGCGGCTCCTTTCGAAAACGGTGCTCTCGCCTGAAGTTTCGACGATTGTACGACAAGGACATTGCCCAACAGCTAACACACATGGAGAGCGGCTCCCTTTCGTGGCGGGGCTTTCGCTGAGTACTCCCCGAATGTTAGTCTTACCTTGTCACATTCTTTAGTTGGAAGAAGAAGAAGATTCGACATAAACCTAAACTTTCGGAAGTCCGCGCGGATTTCTTGGATCTGCTTTGACCGTTCTCTCTGCCGCGCGGAGCGCGCCAAGGGCGGCGCCAGAAGCGCCGCCAGGGGGCCCCAGCGCGGACCTTCGAAAGTTTATGCTTATGCCGGTGTCACATCTTCGGTTGAAGCCCCACCTTGTCGCACTGCTTACGGCTCGAAGGACGGACGGCGCTTTTTCGAAACAGCGCTCCGCTTCAATTGCGGGGGGCGCATGGCCTCGCGGGCGAAGAACGGCGTATAACCCCATGCTCACGATAATAAACACTAGGGGATAATAAAGTTCGGGGTTCAGGGGGAGATAATCAAAGTAGCCCACCAGACCTCAGCATAATCTCGAAATAAAATATGATCAAGAGGAGACCAAACCGAGCACGTTTTGAGACATCCTTGGCGTTTAGTCTTCATTAAAAAATCCTCAACAATGGCTTATCTCGCTGGAGACATCCTCGACAAATCCCTTGTTTCGCTTGAGACATCCACAAACTATTGCTTATTTCGCTTGAGACACCGTCAAACTATTGCTTATTTCGCTTGAGATATCCTCGAAATAATTGTGTTTTTCGCTTGAAACATCATCAAACTATTGCTGATTTCGCCTGAACATCCTGAAACTATTGCGTATTTCGCTTGAGACATCCTGAAACTATTGCTTATTTCGCTTGAGACACCGTCAAACTATTGCTTATTTCGCTTGAGACATCCTCGAAATTATTGTGTTTTTTATTCTCGGAGGTCTCATTGTCTGGTTCTGCTCTCTGAGCAGCCATCTGCTTGAGCAGCTCTGCTTCAGCAGCTCACCTTGAGCAGAGAGAGATAGTGAGAGAAAGAGGAGAGAGGGAGGGAGAGAGAGAGAGAGAGAGAGGTGAGACCCTCTCTCTCTCTCTCCCGCCGTGCGCTCCTCTGAAGTTTATTATCGTCGGCAGTTTTTTTTATCATCGGCTGAGGTTTATTATCGTCGGCAGTTTTTATCATCGGCAGTGGTCAATCGCAACTCCTGAGCTCTCCCGGAAGACGGCGGCACGCAAATGATACGCATTTTTTTGAAAAACTTCATTTTGAAAAAAAAACTGTTTTTAATTGCGAATTCCATTGTAACCTTTCAAAATTGCGAAATCGAGCCGTCAGGCGCTTGAATGCCACATCGCGTTCGAGATTTAAGCACGCGACGCATTTATGAGAAATTTGCGTCGCACGCGCTTTTGCCCGAATATCGAACGCAGTGTGGCATTCAGGCGCGTGCGGGTTCCAATTCGCAATTTCGAAAGGATTGCAATGGAATTCGCAACCAAATATAGTATTTTTTGTCAAAATAAGGTTTTTCAAACAAATGCGTGTCATGAGAAAATTGCGTCGCACACGCTTTCGCCTAAATCTCGAACGCAGTGCGGCATTCAAGCGCCTGACGGCTCGATTTCGCAAATTCGAAAAGATTTCAATGGAATTCGAAATTAAATAAAATATATGTTTTTCAAAATGAAATTTTTCAAAAACATGCGTATCATTTGCGTGCCGCCGTGTTCCCGGAGAGCTCAGGAGTTGCTATCGACCACTGCCGATGATAAAAAACTGCCGACGATAATAAACCTCAAGAGGTTGTGCTGAGGGGTTGTGCTGCAGGGTTGTGCTGGAGGGTTGTGCTGGAGGGTTGTGCTGGAGGGTTGTGCTGGGGGGGTTGTGCTGAGAGAGAGAGAGAAGGAAAAAAAAGAAGATAAAAAGACATATATTTTTTAAGAAAGATATAACACATTTCGCAGAAAACAAACAAAAACAAAACAAAAATCTTAGAATAAAGAAGAAGCATACCAAGAAGAATAATAAGAATAATAGAAGATATATAGAAAGAAAGACAGAGAGGAGGAGGAGGAAAAGCAAACATTTCAAGTTTCAAATCCATCAGATTTTATTTAGAAGCGCTTTATGAAAATTGAGAAAGAGAGAGAGAGAGAGAGAGAGAGAGAGAGAGAGAAAAAAGAAGAGGATATAATGAAAAGCAAGAGAGGAAGGAGAGGAGGAGAGGAAAGGAGAAGACAGGAGAGGAGCAAGAGGAGAAAGAGATAGAGAAACAGAGAGAGAAAAAAGACAGAGAGGAAATAATAAAAAACCTATCAGATTTTCCATGGGTAATCAACCCCAGGGATAAACAAGTTCAGGGGGGCATGGGGGGGAGAGAGACAGAGAGATAGAAAGAGAGAGAGAGAGAGAGAGAGAATAATTAATGAAAATGAAGAGGAGAAGAAAAATTCAAGAGGAGAAGTAGAAGAGGAGAGGAAGAGGAAAAGCAAAAATTTCAAGGTCCAAATCTGTTATAGTTTATTTACAAACGCTTTATGAACATTGTTTTTTTGTTAAGTGCTCGTGTAGGAACTCATGTGCCTCACTTTCCGTGGATAATCAACCCCAGGGATAAACAAGTTCAGGGGCGCATGGGGGGAGAGAAAGATATAAAGAGAGAAATAAAGAAAACAAGAGAGAGTTGAGGGAAACACATAGAAAGACATATTAAAAAGGAAAAGGACAAGAAGAAATGAGGAGAAGTAGAAGAGGAGAGGAAAGGAGGATAAAACAAAAAATCTGAAGATTCAAATATAATAATTTTTTATTTACAAGCGCTTTATGAAAATTAAAATTTCTAAGTGCTCGTGTAGGGTAGCTCATGTGCCTCACTTTCCGTGAATAATCAACCCCAGGGATAAACAAGTTCAGGGGGGCATGGGGAGAGAGAGGAACAAAGAAAGAAATAAAGAAACATTTAAAGAAATAAAGCTATAAATTAAGAAAAAGAAGGAGAAGAGAAGAGGAAGAAAAAGAGCAAAAATTTCAAGTTCCAAATCTATTAGATTTAATGTACAAACGCTTTCTGAACATTGATTTTTTTGAGTGCTCGTGTAGGGTAGCGCATGTGCCTCACTTGCCAGGGATAATCAACACCAGGGATAAACAAGTTCAGGGGGGCATGGGGAGAGAGATGAAAACACGAAAGAAATAAAGACATATATAAAGAAATAGAAATATAAATTAAGAAAAAAGAAGGAGAAGAGAAGAGGAAGAAAAATAACAATCCTCGAGTATATGCTTGTTTCGCTTGAGACATCCTCGACAAGCTTCTCGAATCGCTTGAGACATCCTCGCAGAATTGCTGGTTTCGCTTGAGACATCCTTGAAACATTGCTCGTTTCGTTTGAGCCTGCCTCCCAAAATTCTTGGTTTCGCTTGAGACATCCTCACAGAATTGTTGTTTTCGCTTGAGACATCCTTAAGAAACGTATCGTTTCGCTTGAGACATCCTTCAGTATATGCTTGTTTCGCTTGAGACATCCTCGAGTATATGCTTGTTTCGCTTGAGACATCCTCGACAAGCTTCTCGAATCGCTCGAGACATCCTCGAGTATATGCTTGTTTCGCTTGAGACATCCTCGACAAGCTTCTCGAATCGCTTGAGACATCCTCACAGAATTACTGGTTTCGCTTGAGACATCCTTGAAACATTGCTCGTTTCGTTTGAGCCTGCCTCCCCAAATCCTTGGTTTCGCTTGAGACATCCTGAAAAAAATGTGATCGCTTCGCTTGATGTTGCTATTTCAACATAACTTGATCTTGCTATCTCAACATAACGTTCCGAGGTGATAATGAAGTTTGGCCTCCGCGCCCCGCGCCCCCGACCAAACTCTTATTGGCCGACGGTAAAAAAAAACTCTAACGACTTAAGGGGGGGGTACATTATTATCGTGGGCATGGGGTTAGCCGCCCTGGGACAGGCGCCCCCAACCGCGGAGCTATCTCACACCTTCTTAGCCCGTTACTTCGCGCAGCGGGAACAAGACGCTTGCAAGGACCAATGACGTGCAGGCTTCGGACACGCAGTATCGCTGATGCACCTTGGGCTAGCTCTAGTCCAACTCCTCTCCTCCTCCCTTCTCCTCCTCCCCCTCTTCCTCCTCTTCCTCCCTCCTCCTCCCTGTTCCTCCTCATCCTCCTCCTCATCAGTATCATCACCATCACCCCTCGCCATCACATTCACCATCACCATGACCATCATCACCATCACCATCACCACCGTCACCATCACCATCACCATCACCATCATCATCGTCACCACCACCACCACCACCACCACCATCACCATCATCATCATCATCATCATCATCATCATCATCACCGCCAGGGCCACCACAACCACCATCACCACCAGCAGCAACAGCACCACCACCACCACTGTCATCATCACCATCATCATCATCATCACCATGATCACCATCACCATCATCATCATCATCACCATCATCACCATCATCATCATCATCAGCATCATCAGCATCATCAGCTTCATCATCATCAGCATCATTAGTATCATTATCATTATCATTATCAGTATCAGTATCATCATCGTCATCATCATCATCATTATCCTCATCCTCATTCTCATCCTCATCCTGATCATCCTCCTCGTCCTCGTCATCATCATCAGCGTCAAAATAAGCATCAGCATCATTATGATCGTGATCATCGTCAGCATCATCAGCATCATCATCATCGTCATCATCATCACAGCCACTACCATCACCATCACCATCACAATCACCCTCACCATCGTCATCATCATCTTCATCAGCATCATCATTATCGCCATCATCATCACCACCATCATCATCACCACCAGCACCACCACCATCACCACCACCATCACCATCACCATCACCATCACCACCACCACCATCACCATCATAAGTATCATCATCATCACCAGCATCACCATCATCGTCGCCACCATCATCATCATAATCATCATCATCACCACCATCATTATCAACATCAGCATTAATCATCAATCATCAACATCATCATACTTGTCCTCATCCTCATCATCCTCCTCCTCGTCGTCGTCATCACCACCATCATCATCAGATTCATCACCACCACCACCATCTTCATCTTCATCTTCATCTTCATCATCATCATCATCATCATCATCATCATCATCATCATCATCATCATCGCCGTTGTCGTCATCATCCTCATCCTCATCCTCATCCTCATCCTCATCCTCATCCTCATCCTCATCCTCGTCCTCCTCCTCCTCCTCCTCATCATCATCATCAACAACAACATCCCCGCCTCCTGCGTCTCCTCCCCCCTCTCCCGCCCTCCCTGCTCTCCCTCCCCCCCTGAAGGAGTGCGCACACCTGCAAGGCACTATCTTAGGCTGGCGGACGTCTGCGAGCGGCCTGCTCGAAGTAAGGCATGTGGCCCAAAAATCTCTGAAGGGGGAAAGGCCCCTCGAGGCGTGACAGAAGACCGGCCAGGACGCCTCGCGCGCGCGGTGGGCGCGGAACCGCCACCGCATGGCTCGGGCGCTCCTGTCTGGCGCCGGGCGCTGCCGACGCTCTGCGACACGGCCTCAGCGGGGGATGTAGGGCTCCTCCTCCTCCTTCTCCTCCTCCTCCTCCTCTTCCTCCTTCTCCTCCTCCTCCTCCTCCTCCTCCTTCTCCACGGCCTCTTCCGGCTCCTCCGCACCCTCAGCCTCCTCGTCCTCCTCCTCCTCCTCCTCGGCGCTCCCTGCCCTGGGGTTGGCCTCCGCCGCCTCCTCCTTCCTCATCCTGCGTGAGGACAGTAGTACACTTACGTACCCTTTTCTAAGTTTTCTTGTCGCCCACCGCAGATCATGCTGTTTTTCACTGCGGCGGCAAAGCTACTCCATCGACATTGCGAGACCGCTTCGCCCAAGGGCCGGTGAATTGGCGCGCACGTTACAACCAACTGGCAAACAAATTGGATCAAAATATTCTTCAGCCTGGATTCCAAACCGTTGCCGCACAACCAAAACACGGATCGTATGAGCGCACAGGCGAATCCAACGGGAGGAGATCAGCCCACGCGGCAATCTCTCAGGGGAGAGCTATCGAGATGGAGACCTGACAAATTGTCCGAATTCACCCCCTGGCGGATAGGCCCTCAGCAGTTGGGGGATAACTTTTTCGGGCCCCTAGGAACTGAACACGTTCTCCACAAATCATTACACCCCTGGCCCAACGTGCATGTAAATGCCCATGCGTCGAGGCACGTGGCGCCCGTGCGCGTCCGCAGGATCCCTCTGGCAAGGCAAAACAACTGAAAACAAACACTGGAAACAATTATCCCCGAACTCGTTGTGCACCCCCCCATCCCTGGGAGGGAGCACCCCTCCCAGATAGAAGCTTCCCCTTCGATTTCTTGCCCCCTAGACGCCTCGAGCTCACCTGTAGCGCGGCTGCCTCCAAGAGGGCCCTCGAACAGCCCAAGATCGCCCCAAGATGCCCTCAAGACAGCCTCAGGACCCCCCAAGACGCCTCAAAAAGGCTCCAAAAAGCTCCAAGAGGAGCCCCAACAGGGCCCCAAGACAAGACAATCATTTATTTCCAATGAATTCTTCAATGTTGTTCCCGTCATCGCCTTTCCGGGCGTCCGACGCCGCAGGACGGCCCAGGAAGTCCACGAACTCGCCACAAGACGGCCCAACAGGCTGCCGAAAGCACCCGAAAGCTACCCAAGACGGCCCCAAGACAGCCCAAGATAGCCCTAACACGGCCCAAGAGGCCAGTAAGATTGTCGAAGAGGGCCCCACGGGGGCCTCAAGAAGCTCCGAAGAACTGCGATCTACCGCGGAGGGGGGGGGCAGCACAAAAGCCGCCCCCGCCCCCCCCCTCCCGGTCGAACTGGGGCGAAGGGGGAGGGGGCGGGGACAACCCCTGCCTGGAAACGAAACGGGGAGGGGGGCAGAACCCCCCCTCTGTTCGAACCGAACGTTGTTTGACCTTTGTTGAGGCTTTGTTTGAGCGTTGTTTGGGCGTTGTTTGAGCTATGCTTAAGCTTTGTTTGAGCTTTGTTTCAGCTGTGGTTGAGCTTTGTTTGAGTGTTGTTGGAGCTTCGTTTGCGCATTCGTCGCGCTTTGTTCGAGCTTTGTTTGAGCTTCGCCTGAGCTGTGTTTCAGCTGCGATTCAGCGTTGTTTTCGCCTTGTTGGAGCGTCGGTTGATCTTTGTTTGAGTTCTGTGAAGGTGTTGTAAGAGGTTTGCCTGGCCTCTGTTGGAGTTTTATGTGAGCTTTGTTTGAGCGTTGTTTAAGCTCTGTTCGAGCTTTGGTTAAATTTTGCTTCGGCACTGGTTGAACTGTGTTTGGGTTTTGTTTGAGTTTTGGTTGAGTTGTGTTTGAGCAGTGCTTGAGCTGTGTCTGAGCTGTGTTTGAGGTTGGCTTGACCTTTGGTGGAGCTGTACGTGAGCTCGTTTGGGCGTTATGTGAGCTTCGTGTTGGGCTTCGTGCGAACTTTGCTTGAGCTCTGTTGGAGTTGAGTTGGGGCATGTGTTCGAGCTGTGCCAGACCTTCGTTGGAGGTTTGTTGAAGCTTGGTGTGAGCTTTGACAGAGCTGTGGTTGCGCTTTGTTTGAGTTTGTTGGAGCGTTGTTTGAGCTGTGTCTGAGATGTGTTTGGGCTTTGACTGACGTTTGTCTTGGCATGTGTTGGAGCTGTAGTTGAGTTGCGTTTTGGGCTTCGTCTGAGCTGCTTTGTGCGAACCTTGCTTTGTTCGAGCTTTGTTCGGCACGTGTTGGAGCGTAGTTGGGTCTTCATTACCTTGCACAGGGTGTCTAGAGCTCTGACTATTTTATTCCGCGTCGCACAGCAGCCCGCCCCCCCCCCCTCCCCCCGCCGCCCCCCCCCCCCACACACACACACAGCATTCCCCAGCGACCCAAAGAAAACCTCCGCCCAGCGCCCCCTCCGCCCCGACCACGTTTACTCCGCGTCGCACAGCGCCCCCCTCCCCCCCCCACGCGCCCCCCATCCTGCCCCTCCTCAGCGGCTCCGCCCAATGTCCCTCAGCCCCGACCACTTCATTCCGCGTCGCACCGCCCCCCTCCCCCCTCCTGCCGCCCCCCCTCTGCGTTCCCCAACGGCCCAATGGAACCTCCGCCAGTGCCCCCCGCCCCGACCATGTCATGT
>CAUYUJ010017178.1:201336-206336 GCA_963575745.1 Prorocentrum cordatum | reverse complement strand
TGCTTGAGCTTATTCGGAGCTTATGTGAGCTGCGCGTCAGCTTGGTTTGAACTGTGCTTGAACTTCGGTTGAGTTTTATGTGAGCTTTGTTTGAGCTGTGGTGAAGCTTTGTGCGAGCTCTGGTTGGGCCTGTGTTTGCGCTTTGTTCGAGCTTTGCTTGAACTTTGATTGAGCTTTGTTTGAGCTTTGCTAGCGCTTTCTTCGAGCTTTTTGTCCGCGAATCGGACGAGGCTGCCCGGCATAACACTGACAGTGAGCTCGTCCGCCCTCTTCAGGTTTGATTCCGGGCAGAAAAGAGGACCGCCCTCCCCCCCCCGCCCGCCCGGTCCCAACCGCAGGAAGGGGGTTCGCTCTCCCCCCCCGAGGGTTCGGATTGGGCGGGAGGTTGTTTTAGCGCCCCTCCTGGTTCGAACTGGGGGGGATGGCCAGCAACGGCAACAGGCGCTAATTCGAGGTTCCCGAGAAGGGGAAGCCAACCGACATTTCGAGCCTTCCGCCCCAAGAGGCCGCCTGGAGGCCCCAAGAGGCGCCCGAGAAGCCCCCAGGAGGCCTCCAAGAGGCTCAAGAGAGCAACAAGAGCACGTCCAAGAGAACCCCTAGAGGGCAGAACCAACGATGTTTCTTCAGCGTTTGAAAGTTCTTTCGTCCTGAGAGCACCAAGAGAGCTCCAAAAGCACTTCCAAGAGAACACCAAAGGATGTTCCTTCAGCTTCTGAATACTTTTCGTCGTCGCCGTGGTCGTCGCCGTCGCCGCCGTCGCCGCCGCCGCCGTCGTCGTCGTCGTCGTCGTCGTCGTCGACGTCGTCGTTGTCGTCATCCTTCAGGGTCGGCGGCAGCGGCGGTAAGGCCTTCGCAATAATTATCCCCGAACTCGCAGTCGCTTCTGCCCCGCGCGCAACAGCAGAGTGATGAGCACGGGCACCAAGCAACAGGTGCGCCAGCGTTTGAGTCAAGTGCGCACGCGCTCCCCCCCCAAAAAAATGCGCAACCTGCCAGATGTCCCCCCCCCCCTGGACAAAGGGTCGGGGTAAGTATATCGCTGCGGACCTCCTTCTCCTACAGACCTCCTTCTCGTCCTCCTTCTCCTCCCCTCAACTTCTTCCTTTGGCGGCGCGCACAAGAGGGTAGGGGGAGGTAAGGGGGAAAGCTTGTCGGAATGAGGCTGCTTCTCAGAAGGCGCCGGCCTTACATCTACAGACAAAGCCCGCCTCTTCCAAGAAGCAGGGGTGCTTCTACGAAGCGTTACCCCCTCCCCCTACCCTCCTCTAGGCGTGGCTGATTAATATGATTCCTCCTCCTCCTCCTCCTACTCCATTCAGCTCCTTCCTCCTCGTTCCTCGTCTTCATGCCTCACTCTGTTTCCTCCCTCTTGTCCTGCCTCCCCGGGATGGGGGAAGCGTGGAAAGGAAGCGGCGGGTTGGAGCAGGAGGAGGTTGGATGAGAAACAAGCGGGCGCTCCCCGCAGAGTTCTCGGATTGGCGCTGGGCCCCCGGCGCGCACGCGCCAAGGAAGGGGGGGTCCAGCGCCGATCCGGGAAATCCGCGCGGAGTGCAACAGCTCATGTTCGTGCCTGTTTTCTTCTGCGCGAGGCGGGAGGGGGCGCTCTGCTGCGGGGGAACCCGCTGCCGAGGTGGATCCTGGATCAAAATGTCCGATGTCCGACCAACTATAAATGGGGGAGCCGTTGTCATCACCCCCCTGAGGAGCCCATCGTCGGTTGCGTGATAATCGACCCCTAACCAAAGAAGCATCACTGCCCACGTTGGACATAAGTTGACGGTTCTCTGTCGCTGTACGTAGTGAACCATGGGCCAAGTCTACATCACGGAGGGGGGGGGCTCGGAAGGGGCATGTCATCCCTTGACAACGACCTTGCCACGAATTCGGGGTTCGGAGTCGGATACCACGTAACGAATCGTACCGTCAGCCCCTCGAGAGGGGCCTCGAAGCCGATGGGCCCCTCAGAGGGGCAGAGCGCGCAGCTCCCCCCGCCGTGGCAGGTCTGGGCGCACCCCCGCGGCGCTGCCGAAGCAGCGCTGGCCGCAGGCTCAAAAGAGAGGGCGGAGGCGCGGCTCTGGGGCGGAAGCAGGTGGCGACATTCGAACCCCTGCACCCACCAAACATCTGCTCTCTCGAGTCGGCGGAAGCGGGGGCGGGGCTCGGAGTTCGCCACGCGTTCGACGAATTCCGAACACTGCCCCCGCCGCGCCTCCGCGTTGCCTGAACCGTTGATCGGCGAGGGCAGGGTTCGGACTTCGCCGCCAAGGAAGGGGGCGGCGGAAGCGCAACGCCCCCGCTGCCGATTAGCGACGCATCCGCGACTTCCGTGCGCGGGCTGGCGCCCGTCGGATCGGGCGCGCTCCTCTGGCGGGGAGGGGGTGAAGGCCAGAGGAGGACGATGCCGACTGAATGGAGGACGAAAAAACTGCATAACAATATACTGTTGGAGCTCCGCGCGGGCTTCTTGACCGGCGCCGCCTCTGGCGCGCTCCGCGCGCCATGGAGATGCGTCCAGCACAGCTCCGAGAAGGCCGCGCGGAGCTCCACAAATTTATGCTTATGCCGTTTCTTCTTCTCCTTCTTCTTCGTCGACGGAACGATACAAGAATCGGCCACCGCAACGTCATTAGCGTCGGGGGCACGTGGCATTAGAAGGACTCGCACGCTGCATTGGCACCGTGCTGTGCGCATGAGCATCGTTTATCCGACCCCTGTCCCCAACAGCGTGTCCTGGGCCCCACTGGCCGATTTACCCCCCTAGATGGGGATATATAGGGGATATAGGCTGCTCCATTCGGGCTTCGAGGGGTACGGCGTGGTAAAAAGGTGGGGTTCGGAATGGAGAGGAGGCGGACCCGGACAAGAAGGAAGGGCAGGGAGAGGTCCAGGTGAGCTTGGAGGCGAGGAGCGAGGGAGGCGAAGCGAGGCAAGGCGAGGGAGGCGAGGCGAGTGAGGGAGGCGAGGGAGGGAGGGAGGTGAGGCGAGCGAGGCTGCAGGCGAGGAAGGGTCGGTTAAACCATGCTTTGTGCAGCGCGTCGGCCCAAGGGGCGGGCCGAGCCTCGCCAGCAGCTGCTGCAGCCCGCGCCAACGAGCGGCGACGCCGGCTATCCACCCGTCGGGTGTCCCCTGGCCTAAAGTGCGCCCAGGATTCTCGGTGGTGTCCAGGCGGCCTCCAGAGCGCCCCATCACGAGTCCCAGATGGGGAGGAGGAGGGGGAGGAGGGAGGGAAAGGAGGAGGGGGAGGGAAAGGAGGAGGGGGAGGAGGGGCCCTGGCCAGGGCCAGCCTGGGCGCTGGGTCGGCCCCCAGCCTTTCTGGAAGGCCCAGGGCCACACGAGTAAATAGACACACGTCTCAGGATTTCCAATACTCTTACAAATTTTATGGATGTTCGTATTCCCCGCCACTTCCCATAGTTTCCAGAATTTCCTTCGAATCGACGATAACTTGTGTCTGTGTGTTTTTTCCCCCTCCCGACATTCGGCGGCGCGCTCAGGGGGCGAGTGCAGAGGGGGCGGGCCTCCTTAGAAGGCTCAGAATGGCTCCTGCCCTTGCGAAGAGATAGGGACTTCTGAGCCTTCTTCGAAGTCAAATGGCTTCTCAGTAATTCGGCCAGAGGGCTTCTGAGAAGCCCCGCTGACTCCCGAGAGGGTCAACCCCTTCTCACTTAACTACCCTCTCGGCGCGCCGCCGAGAATTGGCCTGGCCAGGGTGGTACACATGGATGGCCGGCGTCCCGTATAGCAGAGAGAGTGCGGGCCCGAGGAGGCAAGAAGGGGCGACAGAAACGTGCATTGCATGCCGGGCACCGAGCCTCGAGTTTCCTCGAAGCTCGTCCTCGTCCTTCTCGTCTTTCTCCTCCTCCTCCAGCTCCTCTTCCTCCTTTTTCCCTACCTAGGCTCTGCCTAGAAGGGTTCTTACTCTCTAGCTTAAAGGGGCCGGGCAATGGAAAGCGCCCCGGGCGGTTCCCCCAGTCCCCTGGGAGCGGTTCCCCCCAGTCCCCTGGGAGCTTTAGCTTTAGCTTTAGTTTTTTAGCTTTAGCTTAGCTTTAGCTTAGCTTTAGCTTAGCTTAGCGTTTCGCTTAGCTTTTCGCTTAGCGTTTAGCTTAGCTTTAGCTTAGCTTTAGCTTAGCTGTAGCTTAGCTTAGCTTAGCGTTTCGCTTAGCTTTAGCTTTAGCTTAGCTTTAGCTTAGCTGTGGCTTAGCTTTAGCTTAGCTTCAGCTTAGCTTTAGCTTAGCTTTAGCTTAGCGTTACTGTTACTACTAATGCTGCTTTCCTAGGGGTTCCAACTCCTAGGTAGGGTCGCACTGGGATAATATTTTTTTCCTCCTTGTCATCATCTTCCTCCTGTTCCTCCTGTTCCTCCTCCTCCTCCTCCTCCTCCTCATCATCATCATCACCGCCACCACAACTTTCATCATCATCATCATCATCATCATCATCATCATCATCATCATCATCATCATCATCATCATCATCATCATCATCATCATCATCATCATCATCATCATCATCATCATCATCATCATCATCATCATCATCATCATCATCATCATCATCATCATCATCATCATCATCATCATCATCATCATCATCATCATTCAGCATCATCATCGTCATCACCATCATCACCATCATCATCATCACCACCATCATCACCATCACCATCTGTATCCCCATCCTCATCCTCATCCTCATCCTCATCCACCTCCTCCTCCTCATGCTCCTCCTCCGTCTCCTCCCCGTGCCGACGCCCGTCGATACTGAGTGCGGGGAAAAGCCCGGGCGACAGTGGCCCAACATCTTTTCGCCCTCGCACTCAGTGCAAACACGGCCTTCCCCAGGGAGGCAGGGCCGCATGGGCCCGGATGCCCATCCGCGTCGATGGACAGGGACGGGCGCCCGCCTCTGGTGCCTGAAGCAAGGGCGGCACAGCCGGGCCATCGTGCATCCGCAGATTCTGCGCGTTTGCCTTCGTCGCGAGGCGAGGCAGTCGCCTCAAG
>CAUYUJ010017178.1:161336-196336 GCA_963575745.1 Prorocentrum cordatum | reverse complement strand
CTACACTGCAATCTTCTTATTTGTCTTTTTGTTGTTGTTCTTCTTCTTCTTCTTCTTCTTCTTCTTCTTCTTCCCCCTCCTCCTCCTCGTCCTCCTCGTCCTCCTCGTCCTGCTCGTCCTCCTCCTCCTCCTCCCCCTCCTCCTCCTTCTCCTTCTCCCCCTCCTCTTCCTCCTCCTCCTCTTCCTCCTCCTTGTCCTCGAGCCTCCTCCTCCTGGTCCTCGAGCCTCCTCTTCCTCCTACTCCTCCTCCTCCTCCTCCTCCACCTCCTCCGTTCTCCTGCGCGCAGGGGGGCTCACGAGGAGAGTGCGGCTTGGGAAGGCGGAGGCCTCTGGACGCCTACACGCCATTGCCTTTTCCTTTGCTAGAGCGGCCAAAGGCCCCGAAGTGCTCGAGCTCGTGCACGAGGTACTCCGCCAGGCGGCCGATGTCGTCGGGTTCGTCCTCGAACGGCAGGGTCAGGACCTCATCGGCGAGGCTCTCCCCCTGCCGGTCCCGCACCCCAGCGACGCACCTGAGCATCGTTTCGCCGATCCCTATCCCCACTGGCGTGGCCTTGGCCCCACTGGCCGACTTACCCACCTGGGTGGGGATCTATGCATGCTCCTTCGGGTTTCGCGGGGCCTATCCACAAATAGGAGGGTGGGCTGGTGGGGCTGAGATACCATGGCATTGAGTTTTGCAACGCGGAGCCTCCAGAAATCTGAACCTTTTCCCCAGGGCCGGCCCTTGATCCCGAGTCGCTTCTTGACGATCCTGGGAGCCCCGGGGGCCGAAAACTGAGAAAACCTTCGCGTTGAGTTTTTCGTGACGTTGGATGTCTGGGAATGGCGATGGGGATAGGTCAGAAGATGGTGAGCAGTGAGCACCGGTGTTCCAGCAGCTCGCGGGCGGTCATCCGGTCGGGCGGGCTGAACCTCAGCGTCCGCCGCAGCACGTCCAGGGCCCACTCATCCGCCTGCGGCACGGCCGCCTCGTCGGGAGGCGCCAACTCTTTGGACGCCCGACATGGGTGTGAAAAAATGGGTGCGATGCCCGAACAGCACACGTTGTGCAAAAGCGACAACAGCGCTGTTGGGCTGGCGGCCTTCTTCCTCAAACGGACATCATCCGCGGCGACGCCGACAGCGAGTCCTGCTCAAAATGAGCACGAACTGCTGACGTAGAACAGCAAGAAACAGCATAAGCATAAACTATCGGTCCGCGCGGAATTCTTGGATCTGCGCTGCACCCCCCCCCGTGGCGCGCGGAGCGCGCCAGGGGCGGCGCCGGAGGCGCCGCCAGGGGGGTCCCAGCGCAGATTCAAGAAATCAGCGCGGACCGCCAACAGGCTATGTTTATGCAGTTTGGGTCGTCGTGCCCATTTTTCCCACTACGGCGTCCGCAGAAATCCCGACCCTTTCTCCGGGACGGGCTTTTCGTTCTGAACCGACTGTTGACGGTCCTCGGGCCCGGCGGGGCCTCCAGAGGCCCAATAACAATGAAAGACCTCTGTCCCTTTCTGTTCACGACGCGATCATGTCTGGATGCCCATGCCGACCGTGCCGAAACTGCCCGTACCACGCGGCGCACGCGCGCCGCTCATGGCCGAGGCCAGCAGCCCCTGCAGCCCAGGGCCGGTGGCCAAGCCGGGAGGGCAGGTACACGGATCCGGGGCCCCCCGGGGGGGTGGGCCCTGACTGGGGTCGGCGCTGCAGGCATCGTGCGTCTGGCAGAAGCCAGGAACTCCGAAGAGTAGAGTAGGGCCGTTTGGAGTCCGCGGGCGCCAAGTGGTCCAAGACAGTCAGACGCTGGTCAGCAAGCGGTGGGGTGCACCGGGAGCGAATTGAGGCGCAAATAGAAAAGGGAACGGGCGCGTATGGTAGGGGAAACGAGCAATGACATACACATGAACACTTGGGGAGCCGCCCAGATTCCTCGGATCGGCGCTGGGGCCCCCGCCCCAGCGCCGATCCGTGGAATCCGCGCGGACCTCAGAGTTCTGATGTTTATGTCATTGCTTGTTCTCCGAAGTTTCAGGAACGACGGGGCTATTCTGGCCACGGCGAGCCTCGGCTACGAACGGGTGCCCCGACCTGAATCTGAGGCAATGGCCCGCAAGGCAGAGCCCCTCCTGAGCCCAAGGCGGTCCTTATTCCAGCATCTTGACTGCGAATGCACCAAACTGGTCTGCCTCCCCCACCAGAACGCTGGTGGCCTGGATGCCAGAGGCGGAGCGGGGCGGGAAGCCCAGCACGTGGTCGACGGCCTCCTGGTTCTGGAGCTCCGCAAGCTCCTGAGCATCGTTTCGCCGATACCTATCCCCACTGGCGTGGCCTGGGCCCCAATGGCCGATTTAGCCACCCAAGTGGGATATAGACTGTTCCCTTCAGGTTTCGAGCGGCGTATCCCCAACTCGGGTGGTGGAATGGTGGGGATCGGGACGGGGATGGGGATTCGGGAAACCAGCAATGACATAAACATAACAACTCAGAGGTCCGCGCGGATTCCTCAGATCGGCGCGGGCCCCCCCCCCTGGCGGCGCCACTGGCGCCGCGCCAGGCGCACTCCGCGCGCCAGGGATCCGGGCCCAATGCCGATGTGGGCAATCTGCGCGTACCTCCGAGCATTTAAGTTTATATCATTGGTTGTTCCCCGAGGGATGGGGATAGGGATCGGCGGAACGATACTGAGCTCCGCCACGGAGGGCACGCCGATCATGTTGAAGATCATGTCCAGCTGGTCGCGCGGGGCGCGTGGCGCCTCTATGACCAGGCGAGCCGCCCAGCATCGGATCGACGAGTCGTCGTCGTCGTCGCCGCCGCCGCCGCCGCCGCCGTCGCCGTGGCCGTGGCCGTGGCCGTGGCCGTGGCCGTCGTCGCCGTCATCGTCGTTGTCGTCACGTCTAGGCGAGCCCAGCATCGAACCGACAAGTCGGATCGGCGATCGAAACGAGCGGCTCGGCGGCAAAATCTGCCGCCAAGAGTCGGGAGAGAGGTGGAGAATCGACGGAGATCGGCAGCCAACAGCTTCAGACCTCCATAAAGCATCGGAATCCGAAGCCGAAGATCAATCGATATCGGGATGGAAATCGGTCGAAACATCGAATCGAAGCCATCGTACCCGGCTGGCCGCGCGGGGCGCGGGGCGCCTCGGGGGGCCAGACGAGGTGGCCGCCTCCCACGCGCCGCGCGTAGTCTCCCCGGAAGAGGGGCCCCTGGCGGGCCTCGGGCGGCGTCTCCACACACTGCAGCAGCTCTGCGAAGATGCAGCCCAGCGCCCACACGTCAATCGCGCCCGAATACTCCCGCTGGGCCAGCAGCAGCTCCGGTGGCCGGTACCACCTCGTCAGGATCACTCAGCATCGAATCGGTAAATGGGCTCGAATCGACATATGCATCGGATCAGGCTGCATCGGCACGGCATCGAAATCGAATCAGATCGACTGCGCCAGGATGCGCCGCAGCGCCAGGCAAACATCGGGCCGCATCGAATCGTCGCCTGAAAGAAGAAGCAGCACAAACATAAACTGTTAGAGGTCCGTGCGAATTTCTTGGATCTGCGCTGGGACCCTCATCCCTGGCGCGCGGAGCGCTCCCGGGTCGGGGCCGGACGCGCCGCCAGAGGGGCGCAGCACCGATCCAAGAAATCCGCGCGGAGCGACGCAAGTGTATGCTTGTTCGACGACACGCTAGGATGACCTTAGGCAAGAGTGACGTTTGGTGCGCGGCTTTCGGGGGCAGCGGGTAGACCAAATCCAAGCGCGCAGGAGTGCAAGGGGGACCCGTGTGTACCCGCGCCAAAAGTCTCTCAAGCGAAGGGTCACTCCTACGTGTAGCCGGTTTATGATTGTTTCCGTATTCGAGACTTTTGTGTGGCAACTCCTTGGAACATCCCATACCATCTTGTTGGCTCTTTCGAGTCGACGCTAATCGACGCTAGGTCGAGGCTAATCGACGCTGAATCGGTGGTATCCCATCGATTACCTGACGCTCACCCGATGCTATTCGACGTTAATGCGCTGTACACACGGAATTTCGAGGACATACCGGGCTCCCATGAAACTCGTGCATAACATGCGACAAAAGAGAGGAGGAGGAGGAGGAGGAGGAGGAGGAGGGGAGGAGGAAGAGGAAGAGGAGGAGGAGGAAGAGGAGGAGGAGGAGGAGGAGGAGGAGGAAGAGGAAGAGGAGGAGGAAGAGGAAGAGGAAGAGGATGAGGATTATGAGGATGAGGAAGAGGAAGAGGATGATGAGGATGATGAGGATGATGAGGATGATGAGGATGATGATGATGATGAGGAGGAGGAGGAGGAAAGGAGGAGGAGGAGGAGGGGCTTAACGCAACTGGCCCCGCCTCATGTTTGCCGAACGTCAGCGAGGGGGAGGGGCAGGAGGAGGAAGAGGGAAGAAAATAAGAAACGGCCGGTGCTACTGCGTGAAACGAAACCAGGATCGGGGCAAAATCGGACAGGCATACCTCCATCCCTCGATCCCTCGACCTTCCCATCCCTCCACACCTCGATCCCTCGACCCCTCGCCCCCGCGAACCCATCGATCCCTCGAGCCTGTCACCCTCGATCCCCGTTCGAACCCTCCGTCCTCGACCGACCCAATCGGGGATCTCTGAAATCCAGCCGTGCTGGAGGATGTATCCAGCGCCGCGGCCGTTCTAGAGCCTTCTGGAACGCTCTGAGAACGTTCCAGAGCGGTCTGGAACGACTTACCCCGAACCAAGGCCTGCCTGAGCCTTCCCCCCGAGAACCAGCAACCGAGGCCGGCTAAACGGTGTGGCCAGTGAACGGCGCGCTCTGGATTGCTGGCTTCTGCGGCTGTCCATTGCTGGTGATGGCATTGGCTGCTCAGAGAGAATCCTCCTGAGAAAGCGCAAACATATTCACTGACCAATCTCGCCGACCACTCCGTTACGGGCCGCACCGATTGCCCGCCCTTGGAGCAAGCGCGCGAACAACCACCAGCCCTGACCAGCCCTGGCCTGTCTGATCCACCCTCGACCCCTCGATTTGCTACCGAAGCCTCGTGCACACATGGACGAGGGGACACGGCACGGCATCATGGGGTCCGCAAGTCGAACCCGCTGAGCTCCTGACAAGCCCGCGGCGCTGTCGCGGCGGCTGAGCGCGCCGCTCATCGTCGGGGATCTTCTGACCCGGGTCAATCCAAACCCAGGTCAGCACGAAACCAAAAAACTGCAATGCAGGAAAGAAAAACTGCAACGCAGGTCTTCGCAAACCCGGGTCAGCCAACAGGCGCGGCCGCCCCGCGGCCACGAGCGGCTCGCTAACCCGGGTCAACCAAAAGGGGTCTTCGCAGGATCCTGCAGGATCCGGCGCCCTGGCTGACCCCCGTTTGCACTGACCCCCGTCTCTTAAGCCCCGACATCGGGGCCCGACGCGCACTCCGGCAATGAACGCCCGCTGCCCACCGACGGTCGGGCAGGCGCCGTAAATAGCGCGGAAGAACGAGCCGCCCCCGCCTTCGGCTGAGGGGCTGGCCGCAACCGCCCGCCCGAGAGGGAAGGCTCAAGCACGGTCAGGGAGAAACAGGCGAGGACATGATGGCCCAGAAGGCATGTTCCAGCAGAACGCTTCCAGAAAAGGTCAGGAAGAGGAGGAACGATGAGGAGGAGGAGGAGGAGGAGGAGGAGGAGGAGGAGGAGTGAACTGCTGGCCGCGGAACAGACGCGACCACGTTTTCGAGGCGGCGTTGTTGATGCGAAGCGCGCGGGCTACATATGCGCACATGGGGGCAGGATTCGGAAGCGGCCTCAGATCGGGCCGATCGCCATGACCATGACTGTGAGGCGACAACTCACCCTGGATATGTAGTCGGCGTTCCGTCGACAGCACGTCGAACAGCTCACCTGGAATATGGATGCCACCTTCCGCCGCTGGCCGCCTCAGCGCCCGAGCCACGCCTGCACCTCCCGCACAAAACCGCCTGGGGGCGCCGCCCCCATTACACGCGTCCCCCCCCCCCCCGCCGCCGCCAATGCCACCGCAAAGGCCCCCCGCGGCCTCCTGATGGTCCAGCTGAACCGCCCGTGTCCTGGGCTTGTCCTAACACACCCGCAAGCGGAAGTGCCGCACCGCCGCCGACGACGACACCGTGTCCGTCAGGCGGCCGTGCAACGCCACCAGCACGCTTCCAGCAACGCCACCAGCACGTCCAGGACGAGGAGGAGGAGGAGGAGGAGGAGGAGGAGGAGGAGGAGGGGGAGGAGGAGCAGGACGAGGAGGAGGAGGAGGCGTAGGAGGAGAGGGGGAGGAGGAGAAGAGGAGGAAAAGGAGGGAGGAGGAAAAGAGGAGGAGGAGGAGGAGGAGGAGGAGGAGGAGAAGCTTCGAAGAGGAGGAAAGACCCTGAGAGGATCGCCAGTGCCACCGCGTGCACACGTGGACGGTGAAGCCGGCCGTCTGCTCCGCGGGGCACGCCCGGGGCCGGGCCGGGTCCGGGTCGGGGAGGCGGGCGGGGGGGCGCCCGACCGCGCGGGCCAGGCCAAAGTCCGCGATCCTCACCTGGGCGACGACGACGACGACGATCCTCCCTCGGCTCTTTCTCCTCCTCTTTCTCCTCCTCCTTCTCCTCCTCCTTCTCCTCCTCCTCCTCGAGCCTCCTCGAAGCTACCCCTCCTCTCTCCCCCTTCCCCCTCCTCTCCTCCTCCTCTTTCTCCCTCCTCTCCTCCTCCTCCTCCGCCTCCTCCTCCACTTCCTCCTCCTCCTTCTCCTCCTCCATCTCCTCATCCTCATCCTTTTCCTCCTCCTTCTTCTCCCTCCTCATTCTCTGCATCGCGCATCTTTACGCACGATGGCATAGCGATCTTACGTGGTGACTTCCGCGAGTCGCTAAGCCGCTATGAGGTGCCACGCTGGGGGAAGGGAGACCAGCTCAGAGGGAGGAAGCTTCGAGCCTGAATCGACGATACTGTCACCCGGCCGACGACAGCGATGAGGATGAGGATGTCCGGTACCCACTTCACCCGCCAGCACCGCAGGCACTAGGTCCAGATGCGCTGGCTCGGTAAACGAGCCATTCTGAAAAGGGAACGGAGAGGGGAGAGACTGGCCAGAATGGTAGGACCCCTCCCCCTGGACAGCACACCTCTCATGAAACACTTAAACTCAGGGAGTCTCGCATACGGATGGGACATTTTATCCGACCTATTCGCCTCGAGACTCAAATCTCGCAGCGCCCCGAAAAACAGTGAGCTTAAGAGGTGCTGCGCCACGGGCAGATATACATATATAAAAAAAACACGTATAAGTGCACCTCAGAGAGGTGACGGGAGGGATCGAGCCGGGCTCGTTGAAACCTCGCCGTACTGTTCCTGCTGCTGCCGTCGCGAGCAGGCACTCGGCCTCGATGTGCACGGCCAACGCCGCGCACTCAAAACTGCCAGGCACCTGTCTCGCCTGTCGTAGAAGTCTACTCGGCATTGAGACGGCCTGTGGTCGGCTGGTCGGCCACACCCCCTGCTGCTGAAGTTGCCTCTGAGACTCGGCCCATGAACGCCTTTTCTTGCGGGGGTCCTCTTTGCGACGCTCCAGGGCCCCACCCGCCGAAGAGAGCCGAAGACACCCGGGCCGAAGCAACTCGAACTCAGCCGCGCTCGTCTTAAACATGTCGGACTTAATCATGCAGTCGACCGGGAGGAGGGGGTGGGGCATCCATCGGATCACGCTACCGACTTTAGACATCTTGTCTCGAACGACGGCCAAATCGATCGCGGCCCTCCGATCCGAACGGGAACCGTTAGACAACTTGCTGAGAATATCTTAGATTCCCGTGGCGTCTACGACGCTGACACACTCGGTGGAGGGGGGGGGGGAGCTCGCAGCCCTGGCGCAGCAGGGCGGCAAATGGGCCGACCTTCCCCTGCTAGGAATCGGTGACCACATTGCCACGAGTCACATCTTCAAACATGAGATGGAGCCACTGCGCTTGGCCAGGGCCCGGCAAGATCGCCAAGCTGAGGCGGAGACGCGGGCGCGATGGCCGTGCGCCAGCGAGTTGTCGGCCACGTGCACCTGCTAGGCCTGCTAGGGGCACTGGCAGTCGTCGGGCCCACGCCGTCGCAGTCGCCGGCGGCGGCAAAGATGAAACGCTCGGGGTCACAGCACTGGGTGATCAGCGGCAGGGCGGCCGTTGAGCGCAAGTGATCTACCATCTTGTGAGCCTCCGAAAGATCTTCGATACTTGGGGAGCTCACCGTCGTGGCTAACATGGAGGCCACCCCAGTGGCCTCGGCCCGGGACTCTCGACCCACCCAGTTGAATTTATACACGAGACTGCGAAACTCGGCCACCTCGGAACCGCCAAGAAGACTGCTGTGGCCCCCCAGCCTTCCCGAGACATGGGGAACTTGTGCACTGTTTCATGGTGTATTTATCCTGGTCCACGAGAATCCTTTGGTTGGGGGCCCCCCTGTCCCGAGCTACGAAGCCCACGCCCAATGTACTCAACCCCCTTTCCATCGAGTTTCCCCACCTTGCCAAACTTGAATCGCCCGCGAAACTCTGGCACATACATGCCCTTTGTCCGGGGGGAAAAGGCTACCGCCCAATTGTCAGCCTCCAGTGGTGCCTGCGAGATCAGGCGATCGCCCCAACGCTGAGCGAACCAGCGTGGTTCCAGCTTCGTTCTGACGCACCCCTGGCCCTCGGCAGACGTTTCGTGAAAAGCCAGAGGCGCGTCGTCGAGCCAATAAACGGGAGCAACAAGCTCGACCAGGGCACCTGCTGGGAGGTCGAGCCCCTCGCGCGGTTCGACGACAATTCTCCCTCGTGGCCTTGAGGGGGTCAGACTGGCAGAGAGCATTCTTGATGTCTCCAATGTAGACCTCCAGGTCGCAAAGGCGATCTGGCCAAAAATAGCATCAGCTATTCCATCGAGGGGGTCGGATCGTTGACCTGGAGCTCAGCAGCATCCTCGTCCTGATGTCCTCTAACGCACCACCGAGACTTGGCTTTCGGCCGGGCCCCTGCGCTGCCACGAGGCTTCCAGCGGCGAACCATCCAGCTCGAAACATTCCGATTGGGGAATGGGGTCGCAACTTTTTGCCCTCATCTGGAGGGTGAACCGCGACGGATTTCGCGTTCGCGATGCCCTCCCATTCCTGGAGATCGGCAGCGCCACGCTCTCGCCTCTCCTGAGCGTCAAGATCCTTCGAAAGGACCTCGCCCCCTCGGCTGGCCAGGAGAGAGAGAGAGAGAGAGAGAGAGAGAGAGAGAGAGAGAGAGAGAGAGAGAGAGAGAGAGAGAGAGAGGGGCACCTGGGAAGAGGGCCCGCATTCCTGGCGGCCGATTTCGACGTCCGCATTTTCATTGCGATAGGTCACACAGTTCCCGATCCACCCTTCGTTCTCTACGCTCTCCTTCAGCTCTCCGAAAAACGCGCAGAGAGAGCTATCCTCGAGCCCCGGGAGCGCCCAGAGTTCCTCGCCCTGGAGGGCAAGCTCGGCGGAGGAAGCCATCCCCTCCATAGGCTGGGCCTCGCCAGCCGCCCCCCACTTCAACGGCGGCGATATCGATCGCCGTCGACGAACCAGATGTCCGTCCTCGATCTGTCTGATCCGCTCCTGGACCCTTCCGGGGGGGCGCCCTCGAAAATCCCCCCCCAGTCGGTTGGGCCGCTGACTGGCTCTTCATGCCTAAGTCCAGAATGTCATTCCGCAAGACAGTCCCACCTATAAACCTCGGGCCATGGGGCGTCCTGGTCGACGACCGAGCGTCTGGGACCTGTCCGGCACTCGAGGAGGACGCGGGCACTGAAGCAACAGATCCCGACGCCTGGGCGGCCGCGGAGTCGGCGCTCGACGCGGCCGGCAGTCCTGGCGGAGAGAACCCCGAGGGAATAAAGGGTGGCCCTGAGCTCTCGACCCCTGACTCGACGGGCTCGGGCCCGTCGTCCAAACAACGGTAGGCATGAGGACGATGGACTTCCTCGTCCAATTCGGACGTCTGACGAGACCGAACGACCGCGGACGACCGACCGAGCGTGGGGGGGGGGGTGAACCGGCCCGGCACCTGGCCGAGCCCCCTCGCCACGCTCCGCTCTTCAGGGATGGCGGAGAGGGGTTGGCGAGGATCCTCCAAAGGCCTCTGAACAGTGCCGCTTGGCCCCGTCGACCCGAGGTGGCACGGGGGGCAAGTGCGTGGGTTGCGGGGGCCGGATCGACCGCAGCACATAGATGTCCTGGTTCACAGACCTCCCAGGTGGGAGGACCTTCCGCTGACGCGTTGACCCCCGCCTGGCACGCCCCACCTGAGCGCCCCGAAGTAGACGCTGAACCACCGGATCACACATGACGTCCGCTCCTCTCGACTCTGAGGCGACGGCGAGACGAACCTGCTCTTCCGGGCGCTTCCAGAGCCGACTTCTCATAGCCATCCAAACGGCGTTCCCAGACTGGAGCAACACCGACCCGGGACCAACCCATCGGTCTCGCTGAAGAGCATAGGTTATCTGGCTGCTTTGGGCGGGAGCTCGTCTCCGCGCAAAGACCCGCTGGCCAGGGTGGACCCGAGCGTCACGATGGAAGCTGGCCCTAGATGCTTCTCCAACTTCCGCTAGCTCGCCGCCCGGAAGAGCTGTCGCGCCAGATCCCGACTGGCATGCCGCCGGGCGCAATCGGCCGCGGCCGTGTCCTGGTCCCAAGACGTCTGAACCAGGCCTCCTCTCCCGACCTGTCGAATTCCGTCGTCCGAGAGAAGGTCGCTGGGGAGGCGCGGGTTGACGCCGTGCACAAGCTGAAGCGGACTGCAGCCACCTCGGTGGAAGCATCTGTTCCTAGCAGACACCACCTCGTGCAGAAGAGTCTCTAGTTCCCCCCTGGCGGTGACGACTGAACTTTCGGACGCCCGAACGAGGGTGTCTTTTACCCGCGCGCCGTGTCTTTCAGCCGGGCCGTTTTCCCAGGGGCTCTCCGAGCCCACCATGTGGTGGAAGACCCCGGGATGCTCCAAACCGCGCTCCAAATGCGCCTTGAACTCCGGTCCGCCATTCGAAAATAACATTTCCGGGGGGCCAACCCGCCGTGACGCACGCAGTTCAGAACAGGAATGAATTCCCCCTCGAACGGCACATAGGAGGCATCCACCGCAATCACCTCATTGAACTGCAGCGCCCGGGGAACCGCCGCGGCCCGATGTCCAGCCTGCTGGACCTGGGCCTAGCGCACTCGCACGAATCCCGAACAAAGCGGACAATCGCCGGGCGAGCATGCGCGGCCCTAAGGACCTTGAGAAAGATGTCCTTTCGAGGTGCCCGAGGTTCTCGTGAACCTTGTGAATGAGACGCTTGATCGAAGCGGTGATCTCGTGCTCGGCCTCGGGGGGCCGCCCCGTCTCCTCCCCTTTCGCGCCCTCCGCCCCTTCCGCGCCGTCGCCTGGACGTCCCCCCCCTCCGTCTTCCCTGGGGGGCCCGACTCGCCCAGGCACGCCTCGGTGCCAAGCCTGCGCACTCCGAGGAACGATTGGCACCGCCCAATGATTTCCTCGAAAGTGAGATAGTCCCCCTGCTCCTCTATACTCCTCAAAACCGAATTTGAGAAAGCCCGACGCACTTAGGGAGTTACGCGTGGGTCTTGCGGGTGATGCGTCCACCTTCCAGCTGAAGGTGGTCGCGGCCACCCTGGCGCTGTCGCCCTGAAAGCTGCCGAAACAGAGGGGGGGGGGCCATTGGTCATAATGCGCGCGGCTTTCTTGGACAGAGCCCCCCTTCGACGCCCAGCCCGAACTCGCGCTGATCAAAGACAACCTCCCTAACTAAACCCTGGAAGATGCCCGATCGAGTCGACCGCGTGGGCCCTCCAAGAGCTCGCTCCATTGGGGTGATCAAAAGCGAAACGCCCCCCCCCCCCCACCCCCCTTGGACCTGAACGAGGGCGATCTCATGCAAAAAAATAAATAGATCAGAGCCTGTCTCTTCTTTCAGAGCCGCGCCTCCGGAATCTCTGGAGAGCTGGAACGAAACATGTTGCGAATAAGGCTGAACTCCGCGCATGGGGGCTCAAATAACCACGGTTTGTCGTATTCCACTTTGCCCAGGGGCCTCTCTCGATCCCCCCTTCGACCGAAATCCCACCCAGCGGTGAGATCCACGCTCCCTAGGGCGCGAACGCCGGCCCCCCTCCGGAAATGAGCGCGGCCGGAGATCAGGTCTGATCCCACGGTCGCTGCGATGGGCCAGAAGCTGTTCCCTGTCGTTTTTGGTAAGCAAAACTTCCCTGTCGTCATTGCAACAATCCCCCAAGATAATGTCCGCCCAGGGGCCCATAGCACACGCGATCTCTCCTGGTCGTTCCCCAGGATACAAGATCGCACCCAGTCCAACGAGCGAGCGCAGCAATCGGCGACGATCTCCTCCCATCAGACCAACAGAAAACTGATGCCCACGGTCCTTGGACAGCTTCTTGACCCGCAGCTCCTGGGATGAAGAGGCACTCAGGTCCACTTACCCTGGCCGTCGTAGGTCCTCCAGCCCGCGCTGTGCCAGTCCTTCTCGTCTATCGTCCGCTGGCTCTCGTCGCGCCACGGGTCTCCCCTGACCCTCGCCTCGCGACGCGCTGCCGCATCCGCGGCCGCCTGCAAGCTTGCCGTCGAGCCCTTCGCCAAACCGTTGCTCTGATTGCGTGGGCCTTCGGGTCCGATCGCGATTAGCGGGTCTGTCGGCGGGGTCGCGTAGCTGGGCGCGGTGGTCAGGGAGTCCTCGATCGGCTGACCCTGGGCGTGATAGAGCATCGCGGGATTCGCCAGCTGAGCCATGCCCGGGTAAGTGGGCTAGCGGCCGCGCCCCAGGTTCGGTGCCGTCGCGGGCGCTGGGGCCCCTTGGCTATCGCTGCCGCTGCCTTCTGCTTGCCTTCTCGGCGCCCATCGCTATCGCCGGTGGCGACTGGGTCGGGTCGGGCGGGGCCGTCCCGATGTAGGCCCAGCTTGCGCTTCCCGCCGATGGGCCGGCTGGCAACTGCGGCGGAGGCTGCGCTGCTGGCCCCATCAGTGGCGGAGCTGGCGACGACGTAGGTGCCGACGTTGGAGCTTTGGGCAGATCGGGTAGATCTGCCAGCGATGGACCTGCGACTGCAGCGGCCTCTGGCTCTGCTTGAATCGGCGATCGGCCTGCCTTGCTGCTCGCTGCGTCCTGCAGGCTCCGCGCAAGACGACTCGCCTCCTGAGCTTCGCCCCTAATGGTGGCCAGCGCCGCCATTTGCTCGTTCACCGCGGAGTTGACCTTCGCGATGACCTCGCCCTGAGCCCGCTAATTCGTCGCGAACCTGGCGATGAGAGCCTTCATCTTCCCCAGCTGCTTCTCGAAATTGCTCCTGCTCGAGCCGGAGCTTCGCTTTGACCTCTTGCTGCGCCTGGGTCTCCGCCCCCATCTAGTCGTCGGCCCTCTCGGCCTTGCGCTTCGCTGATTCGGCCCGCCTCTGAGCCGCCCTGAACTTCCACCTGAAGGCCTCGTCTCTCGAAAGGTTTGCCAAAGCTGCAGCCGCTGAGTTCGCCGCCCTCTGGTGGCCCCAACACCGGCCGTTGCTGTGCTCGGCGCCGGTGAGCCCCATGCCTCACAGCATGCCTGCGTGGATCAGCATCGGGTTCCTCTCGGTTCCCGGCGAAGGCTCGGGCGCTGGGATGAGCGCCTGCCGCGCGGCCCGCCCCCTCCATGCTGAGACCCGCCCTGGCCGCGCAAAGGCACGCCGCGTCCTTCTTCTTGCGTGGGCACATCTTCTCCTCCTTCGCGGCCCCCTCGGTGGGCTTCAGATCCTGGTGGCGCACCCTCGTTGCGCGCCGAGCGCACGTGGGGCACCGACCGCGCGAGTTCGCTCCGTAGCTGACCAGCGTCGGAGGGTGCCAGTGCCCCAAGTACCCCTCTGGGAGACGACGCAGCTTCCTCGGCAAGCTGGTTGGCCAGAAGCGGCGCGCCCGCATCAGGTTCCCGAGCTCCTCCGAAAGACGCGTGGCCCACAGCAGAACGCAGGGCGTCGGAGCCCCCCGGCCCCGCAGGCCCTTGCTCAAACCCTCCGGGACAGATCCCCCAGTGAGCCCGTGCGCCCGTGCCTGGTCGGGCTGGCTGGTCATCCGGTCCGCCATCGTACAAGGTCTCTCCCCCTCGGCTCGACGAGGTGGCATGCTGCTGCTGTGAAGGGGGTGCCTCTCGGAGCGCCGCCATCGTCGAACTGGTTCAAGCTCGAGAAGAACTTGAGCCGAAGTGCTGCAGGACCTCGAGAGGGCCCAAGTGACACACCCCATGCTGATGATGTGCCCGAACTGGTCGTAGAACCCCGACCTCCCTTTGTTGTCTTCCCTTGGCTGAATCCCCTGGTCGATCTCACCTAAGTCCGACGCGTCTCCCAGGGCAGTTCTGAGTCCCCGGTAAGGCCCTTCAGAAGTACCGCAGAGGCCCCGCAAGGACTTCCAGACCACATTGGGGCCCTTCAAGCTCCCCCGGCAGCCCCCGGAGACCTCCCGCCGCGACCCGGCCTGGCGCCCAGTGGACCCCTGTGCACGGGACCCTTGGAAGCTATCGGAGCCCCGAGGGAAGGTGGAGGGGGGGGAGGTCCTGTACTTACCCTCGCTTGAAACGCATCTTCCGAGAGCTGCGGGCATGCTCGGAAGACGGGCTCGGGCGGCGCAAAGACGGCTGCCCTGCCGAACTTGTCTGCCTGAATCGCGCGGTGAGCCGAAGGAAGACGTGACAGCTCTGCGTCGACCCCCAGCTTGGTAAATCTCATCACGCCCCCCGGGAGATCCAAGATGCCCCCGGGCATTTCCTGGGGCCCAATGGGCAGGAGGGGGGGGGCGTCTTTCTCGAGAACGCCCATCTCGATGGCCCCCGCGAGCCCTCAATGCCCAGAGGAATCAGAGCCGCGCGCGCAACCTGCACGCGCGCCTCCACCTACTCCGTGGGCCCGAGGATTTCGAGGAGGCACCCTGGGAATGGCGAGCCCCATGGATGTCCAGCGCCCCTCGATCTTGCCCATGGCTGGTTCCCCCCCAAGGGCCTGCCCAGTCGCGGCGCCCACGATCGTAGACCCAGGACCCACGGACAAAATAACTGCGGCATAGCAAGGTGGGGGAGGAAGGGCGGGCCCCCGTCGCGCAGGCTGAGAAACCATCCGGCGCGTTCGCGCGCATGTCACTGAGGCCTGTGGAATGCGAGGGGCCCTGCTCAAGCATCCGGGGCGGCCTACTGCCGCCGCAAATGCTCGACTTATTCGGCACTCATTCGACCCGCGTCCCTACTGGTGGCACAGGCGGCATCTCGCCCGCTTGATCAGCTCAGCAAGTGACAGCCTTCTCTTGCGCGGTCGGGAGGTGCCGCCCGCCGCTCCATGGCCAGGACTGCGACGCTTCTCGCGCCCGTCGCCGCCGCGGGCTCCAGTGCGATCGAAGAACTTCGTCGACCTTGGGGCGCCTCTTGAGATCCTTGTTCCCCCTCCGCGTCTTGCGACGTTCCTGGCCGATCGCTGCCAGGGCCTCCGGGGCGTCATCTTCTCCGACGTCGGCCGCCTCCAGCGCTGCGAACTCCGCCATCTCGCCTTCCGAGTTCATGGAGGAGACGTCCGAGTAGTCGATGATGGAGTCATCGTCGGCATCGCCCTCCACCTGCCAGGGCGTCGGAAGGACTGGAGGTAGAGGGGCGTCCCGCTGCGTCTGCGTCGAGGCCGTGCCGCCGGAGTCGTGCGCGATCTGGGCCTGTCTCCCGTTCGGTCGTTGTAGATGCTCACGGTGGCTGATGTCCACCTCGCGAATAGCGGCAAAGGCCGCCTGGTAGGTCCTCTCCCCCCTCGTGGAGATCTTCGCCAGCTGCGCCGACTGCTGGTCCAGGCCGACGCCCTTCTCGAGGAAAATGAGCTTCCAATCGTCTGGCATCGCCAAGCCCTGGACCGCGACGCTATCGAAGGCTGTGTCGATCCGGGCGCAGTACTCCGCGAGGTTCTCGTTGTGCCTGCGCGCGAAGTCGAGCAGGCACTCCCTTGCGCCCTTGCCTCGTTCGTCGCCAGCACGTTCCCCGGACATCAGGTCAAGGCGTCCTCTGATGGCGTCGACGCCCTTGTGGCTGCACAAGATGTCGTCGGAAATGTCCCCCAGCTTTCTCTGGAGGTCGGCGTCCAGCGCCTTGAACAGTCGATCTCCTTGCTTCCACACTGCTATGTCCGTCGTGCGGCGCCATCTCTCAATCTTTCTGCGCCACGTGCGGTAGCTCGCCCAGTTGTCCCACTTCTCCGGATCGGCGTAGTCCTTTCCTCTCGGCTGTTCATTCCAGAAATTGCGCTTATCGTGATTGGACTCGTCATACCAAGCGTTCCAGCCGCCATGACTCCAACCTAGTGCCGTCGAGGGCCAGGGCGCCCCTGTTGGTGGGGTCGACCCCCATTGACACCATGCATCTGCTGTCTTGTCCCAGCAGTCCTCGACCTCCTTCCAGTTCCAAGTGCCCTCCTGGTGCCAGTTCTGCCACTGCCAGGCCTCGGAACCAGGAGCCATGGTGCGTCCCCGTCGGGCCTATGGCCCCGTACCTTGCACCGGCTGGTGGGCTGCCCATCGGCTGCTCGCTCCAGCCGTTGCGCCACGGGTCGTGTTCTTTCAGATGCCGCGGATCCTGGTGCTGCTCCCGCTGCTCGGTGTCTGGCGCTCCGTCGTTCGACGTCGAACCTCTCTGGAAATCATCCTCGCTCTTACAAAATTCTTGAGACAATGCTGTGCTGCCTCGATATCAAGACCCTGTCCCACCAGAGTGTAAGTCACCGCTGCCAATGCACCCATCGCCTGCTCCCGAGTTGCTGGGGGTGAATCCAGATTATCATCCGTCCTCGCCGCTGCTGCCGTCATGGTCCGCTGAATTGGAGCTCACGCTCCGCTACCACTGTCGCCTGGCCGACGACAGCGATGAGGATGAGGATGTCCAGAACCCCCTTCACCCGCCAGCACCGCAGACACTGAGTCCATATGCACTGGTTCGCTAACCGAGCCACTCTGAAAGGGAACGGAAAGGGAAGAGAGAGTGGATGGTATGGGATAGGTACTTACAGGTATGGGGAGAGAATATGTGGTTTGGGTCTTGAGCCAGAATGGTACGATCCCTCCCCATGGACGAACACCTCTCATGAAACACTTAAGTTCAGGGAGTCTCGCATACGGATAGGACATCATATCCAAACTATTCGCCTCGAGACTCAAATCTCACAATACGTCGCCGATAGATCGCGACAGTCGCAGACCTCCGACGTCTTCGAGAAACTCGATGCGCAAGCTTGTCGCACCTTGCGCCCTCTGGGGGCCCTCGGTGGGCCCCCAGAGGCCGTCAAAAAACGACTCAAAGTGAAGAGCCAGCCAGCCCTGGGGAAAGGGTCCAGACCTCCCTCGAGAAACTCAAGCGGAGGTGTTCCTCAATTTTCGGCCTCACAGGGCCCTCGCCGGGCCCTAGGGCCGTCAATCAACTACTCAGGATGAGGAACCGCCCTGGGGAAAGGATCCAGACATCTGGGCACCGCGTATGGGGAAACTCTAAACATCGGATGTTTGGGTACGCGCGATGGCATAGCGACCTCATGCGGTGGCTTACCCGGGCCGCTATGAGGGGCAACGATAAGGGGGGGACCAGCTCAGGGGGGAGAGCATCGAGCCTGCAACGACGATACATCGCGGATGGATCGGCGATAAGCGAATGACAGCGAATCCGGACGTTCCTGGGCGGGGTGGAGTTATCGGGCCCCTATCGGCGATCAGTCGGCGATTGGGGGTTGGTCGGGTGTCAAAGCCTATATGACACGGACGGGCGTGAAGGACACGAGAGGGCCTTTGCCGCCGAGTGGAAGTGCCGAATGACGCCGCCGCCCCAAGGGTACCCTGAGGGGCTCGCCTGCGAAAGCGGCGAAGGGCGGGCCACAGAAGTAAGGATGCAAAGGGTACCAAAAGGAAAGTCGTCAGTCCTTATGATGGATTTTGACTGTACGCGCGAAGACACAGCGACCTTCCTCGGTGGCTTGCGCGGGCTGCCAGCGTGGCACTCTGCATTGGAAATGACGGCGCTCACCCACGACCTGACGCGGGCAGCTTACGCGCGAAGGTCGGCACAGTCCGTCGCTTACCTACCTGAGCGACGAGAAGAAACAGGCCTGACGCACGATTGGAAGAACAAATGGCTAAGTAAACGTAAGGTGTCGGAGGTCCACGCGAACCTCAGAAAGTTTATGAGCATGCAGATGTTATTCCTTAGATAGATGACATGGCGACCTTACGCGATGACTTCCGCGGGCCGCCAGCGTGGCACACCGCGTGACAAGAGGGTGCCTCCGCGCGACCTGAATTGCGCGAGCAACTTGCGCGCGAATGTCCGCGCGGTCGACCCCGTGTTCTCCCGTCGCTCACCTCGCAATCCGGGTACATCAAGCAATTCGCCGGCTTGAGGTCCCGGTGCCAGACGCCCGCGGAGTGGAGGTAGGCGACGCCTCGCGTAGTGGTGTAGAGGATGCGCCGCACCTGGGACATCGTCAGGCCCGCCACGGTGCTGCAAATCTTCCGCAGATCTGTGCGGCACCGCTCCAGGACCACGTGGACCTCTGTGAACCGCCCGTCGCGGACGGGGACCATTATGTCCAGGACGGACACGATGCTGGCGGCGCCCCGCAGCCTGCTCAGCAGCGCCACTTCCCGCAGCGTGCGCCTCAGGTGGACGGGGTCGTTCTCCAGCTTCACGCGCTTGATGGCCACCAGCCTGTCTTCCAATGTGTCCTGAGCCTCGAACACGGTGCCGTAGGCGCCGCTGCCGATCTGCCGCACCACCCGGTACCGGGAGCCCGACCCCTCTGGCGCCTCGGGCCCCAACTCCTCCGCCAGCTCCTGCTCCTCCTCTAGAGAAAGAAGCAAAACTGCAGACTTCTACCTTTTCGAACCTCCGCACGGATTTTTTGGATCGGCGCTGGGCCCCCCCCCTGGCGAGCGGGGCGCGCTAGGGACGACGCTCGAGGCACCGATACATCGGCGATACATCGCCGATGCATCGGCGATGCATCGGCGTCGTCGGCGATGCACTGGCGACGCCAGCGTGGACAAAAATCGGGCTCTGCATCGAGCCGCATCGCCGATGCATCGCCGATGCATCGGCGATGCGGCGCGATCCTCCGACCCCATCTACTCGGACCCCATCTAGGAGGCCTAGAAGAACACTACAGGGTCGTACCTAAAGTCCGCGCAGCTTTACAAAGTTTGCTCCCCCTATGATCCTCAGGCTCTGGAGCCCAGGGCTCCGCCTCCGCTGGCCCCTCGCCGCCCAAGTCGTACCGCACCTGCGCCGGGCGGCTGGCCGGAGCGCGGGCATCTTTGGCCACCGACGCATTCGGCGCCCAGGGCTGCGCCACCGCCTGCGAAGGGTATGGTTTGCACAGGGTGTGGTTTGCAACCGGTACCCCTGGGCACCCTGGGTGGCGGGCGGGGACTTCGACAGAGTTCTCCGCCGCGCCCCGAGGCCCGACGAGGACAATGTCGCAGTCCCCAGGCCCCAAAGGAAGGGGCCGATCGCAAACCACACCCTGGCGTGATCACACCCTTTGTATGTGCCGAAAGATTGACATCCATATCAACTGCGTCTTGGACTGACTGGGGGCGCCAAAGAGGGCGAGACGCAGTGGATATGCGTAAAGCTCTGGCCTCTTGGGGCCAAATTCTGATCCATATCCAGTGCGCCTCGGGTGTCTGGGGACGGGGAGCCGCCAAGGCGAGGAGGCGACGGAAGAGCAGGAGGAGGAGGAGGAGGAGGAGGAGGGGAGGAGGAAAATAAGGAAGGGATGAGGAGAAGGGATACAGATCAATGTGCGAGGGGAACTCCAAGACGCAGTGGATATGGATATACATCTTGCTCGCACCGCCGGCTCCTCGCCGCTCAGGTGCCGGACGATCCGCGCCGTCTCGGGGGCACTGGACGCGTCCCGGGGTGCACCAGCGGGAGCGGGAGACATCGGCGGCCGCGCGGAGGAGAGCGGCGAGGCAAGAGTAGAGTCGGGCTGCTGAGATAAGGAGCGCTTGATCAGGAACGAAGCCCCTTTGGCACCAGAAGAGCCTGGGTGCACGAGGAGGGCCACAGGAGCAACTGCAGAATGACCTCAGGAACAGCGAGCCTCTTCCGAACCCCAAGCGGTTCGTATTTTGGCGTATTGGCTGTAGAGGAGGAAACTACGGCATAAACATACACTGGTGGCGGTCCAGGCGGAGTCCCGAACGTCTATGTTAATACCGATGTATCTTCCTCCAAAGACTGGCGGCCTGGGCCAGGAGCGGGCTGGGCTCTTAAACGGCGGCGGACTCACAGCCTCGGATGGGGAAAAGGGAGTCTTGTGTCCTGGATCCACGCTTGATGCATCCAAAACCACCCGGGCGACTCCAACATAGGACCCATGGGGGACCATCCAGAAGGAAAGCATTCCCAGGGCGCGCCGAGGAACCCCAAGGGGCCCGGCTTCTTCGGAAGAACAAGAAAAATCCTTTGCGAAAGGTTCGGGCACGGGGATGACCCCTGCCCGAAATTCCGGAAGAGGAATTCGCCGGCCCAACGGGCCAGAGGCGTGCTAAGATCTCCGGTAACTTGTTAACAATATTTCTAGTTCGCGCGCGCGGAGCGGCCCCTGGGGGCCCCCGGACGAAAAGTACCCCGGCAAGGTCCCGAGAGAAGCCCGGGAGAAGCCACCAGACCACTCCAGGGGAGGGTATTTTTCGACACCCCTCACGAGGATCGTGGCCTCCGAGGGGGGAGCCGCAATCGACTACCCCCAAGAGCCCCCCAAGAGGCCCTGGGGGCCTCCAAAACGCCGCCAAGGAGCCCCAAGAGACTCCCAAGAGGTCCCCAAGAGGCCCCCAAGAGGCCCTAAAGAGGGCTCCAGGGCCGGCGGCATGAGCGAAGCGATTAAATAAACTCGCAGCCGCGGGGGTGCCGGCGAGACCCCCCCAGCGCAACCAGAGGACAAGTGCGAGAGTCCAGAATGCAATAATTATACTAGGGAGTTGCACTAATATCACTTGCACGCTACTGCATGTCCTACTTCAGAAATCGACATTGTATACCGTCTCCTCATTCCATAATCACGATTCGATTATGCTTCCGTACTCCCAAGTTGCAATCCTAGAGTGCTTCCTTCTTCCCAACTCCCGAGTCTATACTGTTTCCTCAAACGCATCACACGTACTTTGATAAGACTAGCTGTGCTGCAGGACCAGGTGCGCTCTAAGAGCAGCTGCGCGCTAGCACATGATGGTACAAATTATAATCACATACTTAGACGGAAGGGTTCAGGGGTTCCAGTGGCAATACGCCCGCGGGGGGGAAAACAAAAAAAAAAAAAAATCCATGCGCCGCCAGGGGTCCTGGGTTTAACGGGTCGCCGCGAAAGCGGGCCCCCCATGGAAGGAAAAGAAATCTGGCCGGGGGGGGTTGGGAAGTTCAGGCACGAGTCGCGGGGGCGATGCCCCAGGGCCCGAGAACGGCTCCCGAGGGCCAACATCGAGGAGAGCCCCCCCGACAGAAACGTAATTTTGCTTGACTCGTCGTCGTCGTCGTCGTCTTCGTCGTCGCCGTCGTCGTCGTCGTCGTCGTCGTCGCCGCTCCTCCCCCTTTCCCTGGGCCCTCCTCAAGCGCGCCAGCCAAAGCGAAATTGAGCAACGTCGTTGTTGAGTCTAAGGGAACTGCTTCGCTTTGATCCCTTCCCCGGCGGGGAGGGGAGGGGTGTGTCCTCGGAGGGGGTGTTGAGGGATGGGGTGGGGGAGGATGTGGACGGGGGGTCCCGATTCAGAATGCCATCCCGCGGGGGGTCCCAGAGCAGAAAAAGGCCCCAAGACGTGCCAAGAGTGCCCCAAGAGGACCCCACGACAGTCCAAGAGGGCCCCGAATCGCCGAACTTTCCTTTCCAAGACGCCCAAGACAGCCTCCAAACGGCCTAACACTCCTCCAAGAGGCCCAAGCGGCCTCCAAGAGCACTCCCCAGAGGCAAACTTCACTGATTGTCCTGAAGTGTTTGACAGATTTGGGGGTTCTCGCATTTGCGGCTTCCCGACGCTCAAAGACGACTCAAGAGGCCCCCAAGATCACCCCAACACGCCCCATGAGGCCTCCAAGAGAGCCCCCAAACGATCAGAGAGGGCCCCAAGAGGTCTCGAAGACATCCCAAGAGGGACCCAAAACGACCCGAGAGGGCCCCAAGACGGTTCCAAGAGGGTGCCCCGACGACGGACCCGAACGGACATTTCGAGCCCTCGGTCGCGAGAGGCTCCCAGGAGGCCCCAAGAGGCCCCCAAGAGGCCCGAAGAAGCCCCAAAGTGGCTCCCAAGAGGCCCCCAAACTGCCACCCAGAGGCCCCGGAGAGTGCTCCGAAGATGGCCCGAGAAGCATCCCTGAGGACTCTGACCCACGTCACCGTCGTCGTGATCGTCGCCGCCGCCGCCGTCATCCCCCTTTAGGGTCGGCGGCACTGGCCGCAAGGCCGGTGCAATCAAATCGTCGGAAATCTGAGAGCAGGGGCCCATGGTCAAAGGGACCTCGCCCGTCGGGCGTTGCTTCATGGGGGTGCAATACACGTTGGGGGGAGGGGGAATGTGCACTTCTCATGCCCCTCTCGGGCCCCAGGGGCCCCCTGGAAGGCTCCTTTAGGGCACAAAGAGGCACCTGACTTCGTCCCCCCCACTCCCATCTATCCGAAAGGTGAAACACGCATTCAGGCCCCGCCCGGGGTGGGCGGGGAAGTTTGCAGAGTTAACCGGCCACCGCGGTGCATGTGCTGCTTCGCGACTACAACGGTTGATTTGATTGATCGCGTCTGCGTCGCTAGGATGGACGAATCCTTCAGAGGCACACCACGCCACTCATTGGGATGTTCTTCCCTCGCGTAGATCAAGATGCGAAAAACATTCTGGCGGTTTGAAGCAAGTACCAACGAGAGCCTGGTGCTGGTGCACCAACACTGTCTTATTTCAGAACTAGCTGGCCGTTATGGCCCAGGAAAGCCAACGCTGATCTGGCGAGCCGCGCGGGGACCCGTGGCGCCACACTGGGAAATGATTTTCCAAAACACTCGGATGCGCCCCCCCCTCCCCCGTGCGTGCGAAATTGTACAGGTACCCCCTCATTTCGACTTCTAGCGGGGGGTCCGCATTCGCTTCCTGGGCGGTTTCCTGGAGCTCGAATGCCTGAGTGTTTCGTAGTCGGTCGAAACGTCCAGAGGATGAAATGAAGGGGACGCACGCGGATGTCAGTTCATTTGCGCCACTAGACGCATTTTGAACAATGAGCACTGGCAGAGAAGTGCTCCCATTTTCGCCCCTCCTCGGACTCAACACTTGTACATGCTCCATTCTCGCGCAGATCAAGGTGACAGACCCCCCTGCACTGAAGGGGCACGAGGGCCAGATGCATGCGCGCACCATCGAAAGGCAGCACATGCCAAGAGAAGGCGCAAGTGCCAGCTGGGCCCAGGAGACGCTTGGAGAAACCACAAAGTACCAATACCGCTACTCCCTGGACCTCTCCCCAGGTGCGTTCTGACCGGGACTTCGAGGCGAATTCACCAGTGGCGGCAAGGGCCTCCCTGGGGGCCTCAAATGGGGAGAACTAAGGATAGGTACGTAGTTATATGGGTACCTGTCCTCCTTCGGAGAAAGAAGATGCCGGCTAGGATCAAATTCTCAGCGGGCAGAAACAGCGCGCTAGGGCTGCGCGGTTCTCTGACAGAAAAACCACCCTCGTAATAAGCACTCCGACGAGCGACGCCGTGTAGTAAACGCACCGAAGGAAGGAATCGAAAAGGGCAGGGCCGTTTAGTACACGCCCGAGGCCGTGCAGTAAACACCAACTATCCCCCGTGATTAGATGTGCCTCTCGATGTGCACTTCGATCGGCATTTCGATGTGAAATTCGACTGGCAAGTCGGCCTGCATTCCCGTCGTCCGTTTCAATTGTCGATGTTTGCATTATGATGTTCCTTTCGACTTGCCTGCCCGTTTGGCTTTCGATAGACATTCAACTGTTGCTTTCGATGTGCATTTCCATTGCACTTGGACTTGCATCTGGATGCTCAGCTCGACTTGCTGTTCCTATGTGCAGGTTGATGTTCGTTCAAATATTAATGTCATTGTGCAGGTCGATGCTCATCAATTCGATGTGTACGTCGGTTGCAACTGGATGCTCACGCCGATTTGCAGCTCCCACGGGACAATCACGACATACAGTCGGACTTGATTGGACAGGACACCCGAGAGGACACAAGACTCTTCCGACGGCAACGTGGCCCCAGAACACGAAAGGACATGCGGGTTGCATAGGTCGGGGTAGACAAAGCACGGAGGTACCCTCGATTTGGCATGGTCGACCTGCCAATCAAGGCCGACTGTCACCACGGGTCAACCCGCTGGACAACCAAAGGGCAACCATGGGACAACCCACGGAACAATCCACAAAACAACCACGGGACAACCCACTGGACAACCGCGGGACAACCCACAAACCAACCACGGGACGACCCTACAGACAACCATGAGACAATCCACCGGACAAACACGTGACAACTCACAAAACAACCACACGGAATAACCGACGGAACAACCACGGGACAACCACGGGACGACCAAAGACCAATCACACATGCTGACCCACAGGCAACTCACAAAACAACCACGGGGCAACCCCGCGCGGCACCGCGAGACTGGAAGGCGAACCATGTTGCCCGACTTGCCCCTAGCACTGTGCGACACACCATCGCCCTCGTGCAATTTCGCCCCGCCGGCACGCATGACACAAACAAACCGAAACCAAACTCAATGTCTGTGTTGGAGACACTTAGGTACCACCCCTTGCCTCTGATACCCCCAATCTTTGGTTGCAAACAAAAATGCAACCCGATGGCGCTGCACCCAATGAACTTGAAACCCAATGCGGCATCATACGCACCAACCTCACGGAGGTTCTCAGAGTGGATCGCCCTGCGGCTATCGAATTATCGTTCAAACTTCATCTTGTGTCGCATCAACGACTCCCAATTTTCCCTCCCCGCTTCACTCTTCCCCTTCACCTCCTCCTCCATCCCCTTTTCCCACGATCTGCCTCTCTCCCCCCCTCCCCCTTGTCCCTCCTCTTCTCCGTCTCCTCCCTCCCCTCCTCCTTCGTCCTCCTCCTCCTCCGTTTCCTGAACGTCCTCCTCCTCCGCATCCTCGCTCGCCCATCATCATCCTCCTCGTCCTCCGCACCTTCTCTCCTCCCTGACCCCTCCCTCTTCCCTTTCCGATTTCTCCCTTCCTCCTCGTCCCGCCCTGCCTTTTCCTGCTACACCGACCGATTTCTCTATCTGTTCACCTACCGATAACTATATTTATGGGTCAACATTCGGTGTGTGGCTGGAACCGGATTGAGCTCGTGAGCTACAGCCACGCTGCTGCAATAAGGAACGGTGTTAGCCACCAACCCCAAACAGTGTTTCTAGTAGTATAGGTTGTGCCATATATGTGGAGCAACATATGTCGAGTAATATATGTTGTGTAACATTCGAAATTCAAGCTACGTGGTTGAATTTTTTAAGAAACGAACTGACGCATCCCATGCTCTTGCAAACATCCCACCCACCCACCCGCAACTTGGCTTGCAAAACCCATGCGGTGGCGAATTCGATGCATACTTGGCGTTGGCTGGTGCATCTCTGTGGCCGCGCCAGCCCTAGCACGCGCGCGCAGCGGCCAGCTAGTTTGGCGCCGCCGACGCGGCCGCGGTGGCGCTGACCGCTGGGAGGATCCCAGCGGGCACTGCACTGCGAATCGGCGACTTGGGCGGGCGCAATATCATGGCAACGCCGACTACGGTAGACACGAGGATGACCGTGGCAATGCTGGTAACGATGTTCGCACCGACGAGAGCGCGGCCAGTGCGGGCGCCGATGCTGATCACGCCGACGACGACGATGGCGGCCTCGCGTCGACAATGCAAGTTTCGGAAAGAGTTCGACATGCGCGCGCGGCCGACGCGCCAGACTGGCCCGCACGGCATTATTTGACGCGGATCGTGTCCCCCCAGCACGCGCGCAAGGGCGCGCGAATGATGTCGGCATGCGGCGCGGGAGTCCCGCTCAGCAAAATCCCATGACAATGTTGAAAAACCGATGGTTGTCTTAAGAATTCGCAAGAACGGGCGCGCAAGCTTTTTCTTCTGAAAACTGATGTTGCGAAATCTTATGCTGTTGATTGTGTTTCGGACATTCGGTTTTAACATCGCTTCGAAGCCAAAAGGTATTGACGGATTTCGGCATGCACGCGCGACGACGTTCGCGCGCACCTCGTCCCGTTGTTTGCAAAAAGGATTCTCGCGACGGCACGCGCGCAACGAAAGATTTTGACATGCGCGCGAGCGAAGCCCGTTTGGTAGTATGTTTCTGACCATGTTGAAAACCTGTGCAATGCTAGCGAATTCGCAAGTGCGCGCGAAAACATGTTTTGAAGATCCGCCTTGCGAAACCCTGTGTCTCCCTATGCTTCTCGAACTCGATTTTGAAATCTTTCCGAAACCGAGGGTTGTTGAAGGATTTCGGCACGCACGCACGACGACGCGCGCGTGTGCATGTACTTCCGTTTTTGCAAAAATGGTTCTTGACAACTAATATGTTTGATCAACGAGTGCGCACGCATAGTGTATGTTGCAAAAGATGGCGGGGGGAGGGTCGAACCCGGCTGGGCTGCGATGGTATGGGTTGATATTTGGGATGGACGATGGGGCAGAATCATGCGTAAATTGCAACACAAAAAAAAGTGCACCGATAAAACCCGGGGGGGATCTCAATTCTTTATTAGACAAGAGAACTTATTTAAACAAACGAACTGGCACACCCCACGATCTTGCAAACATCCCGCCCACCCACCCACAACTTGGTTTGCAAAACCCGTGCGATGGCAATTGCGACGCATGCTTGGCGTTGACTGAATCTCTGCGGCCTCGCCAACCGACCGCGCGCAGCGGCCAGCAAGTTTGGCGCGACCGACGCGGCCGCGGTGGCGCTGACCGCTGGGCGCATCCCAGCGGGCACTTCACTGCGAGTCGGCGACTTGGGCGGGCGCAATATCATGGCAACGCCGACTACGGTAGACACGATGATGATAGTAGCGATGCTGGCGACGATGTTGACAGCGACGACGGCGCGGCCAGTGCGGGCGCCGATGCTGATCACGCCGCCGACAATGACGGCGTCTTCGCGTCGGTGATGAAGGTCTTGGTTTCGGAAAAAGTTCGACATGCGCGCGCGGCCGACGCGCCAGAGTGGCCCGCATGGCATTATTTGACGCGGATCGTCCCTTCCCAACACGCGCGCGAAGGCGTGCGAATGATGTCGGCATGCGGCGCGAGAGGCCCGTTTGGCAGAATTCTACGAACATGTTGAAAGACCGGTGGTCTTCTCAAGAATTCGCAAAAGCGCGAGCGCACGCTTGTTTTGAAAAGTGCTGTTGCGAAACCATATGTGTTGCAGGTTTGTTGGGCACTCGGTTTCGACATCGCTACGAAACCTTAGGTGTTTGACGGATTTCGGCATGCGCGCGGCGACGCGCGCGCGCGTGCACTTCGTCCGATATGTTGCAAAGGATTCTCGCGACTGCACGCGCGCAGGGGCGTTCGGACGATTTCGACATGCGCGCGACCGAAGCCCGTTTGGTAGCATTCTCTGAAAATGTTGAACAACCTATGGTTTTCTCAAGAATTCGGAAGAGCGCGAAAACTTGTTTTGAAGATCCGTGCTGCGAAACCCTGTGTCTATGCTTGTCGGACACTCGAGTTTGAAGTCCTTACGAAACCAAAAAGGTTTTTGAAGGAATTCGGCATGCGCGCGCGACGACGCGCGCGTGCGCTCGTCGTCCCATTTGTTGAAGGAATTCTTGAACACTTACAAGTTTTGATAAACAAGTGCGCTCGCATAGCATACTTTGCAGAGGATGGCGGGGGGGGGGTCGATACAGGTTGGGCTGGGATGGTATGGGTTCATACTGAGGATGGACGATGTGACAGAATCATGAGGAAATTGTAATACGAAAAGAGGCACCGATAATCCCAGGGGGAGGGGGTAGCGTATATTCTCTGTTTAGAGAGGAATACACACTTGTATATATATATATATACATATATATATTCATAAATTCATATATATATATATATATATATATATTGTGCTATCTATGTTGTGCAACCTATGTTGTGGAATAGATGTGGTGCCGCACATGCCCTGCAATCTATGGAATGCAATCCACTTTGACCGTCTTGAAACTGTCCTCTCCACTGCTCGTGCAAACATCCCACCCTCCCACCCGCAACTTGGTCACAAGACCTCTTAAGACAAGACCGTGACGGTAGGTACCACATGGCACTTGGCCGCGACAACGACAGCAACAACGACGACAACGGCGCCGTCGACACCAACTACGACGACACCGACGACGTCTCCAACGACTTCCACGACGACAACGACGACGACGACGACGACACCGACGACGACGACGCCGACGACGATGACAACGCCGACGACGACAACGACGACGACGCCGACGCCGACGACGCCGACGCCGACGAAGACAACGACGACGACGACGACAACGACGCCGCCAACGAAGACGACGACGACGACGACGAGGGAGGAGGGAGGACGACGACGGCGACAACGACGCCAACGACAAAGAAGGAGGGAGGGCGGCGACGCCGACGACGACAACGACGACGACGCCGACGCCGACGACGCCGACGCCGACGAAGACAACGACGACGACGACGACGACAACGACGCCGCCAACGAAGACGACGACGACGACGACGAGGGAGGAGGGAGGACGACGACGGGGACAACGACGCCAACGACAAAGAAGGAGGGAGGGCGGCGACGCCGACGACGACAACGACGAGGGAGGAGGGAAGACGATGACGATGACGACGACGACGGCGACGAAATAGGAGGGTCGACGACGAGACGACGACGACGCGGGAGGAGGGAGGGCGGCGGCGACGACGACGACGACGACGACGACGATGCAAGAGCACGCGCGCACGCCTTTGTTAAAAATCCGTGTTGCGAAACCTGGTGCTTTTGTAGGTTTTTTGGACACACGATTTTGAAATCCTTCCGAAACCGACGAATTTTGAAGGATTTCGGCATACGCGCGTGCGCGTCTGCACTTCGTCCCATTTTTTGCAGAGGATTCTCGCGACGGCACACGCGCAAGGGCGTTGGACTGATTTCGACATGCGCGCGCGAAGCCCGTGTGGTAGCATTTTGTGAAAATCTTGAAGAACCTATGGTTTTCTTAAGATTTCGCAAGAGCTCGCGCGTAAGCTTTTTTAGCAAATCAGTGTTGCGAAAACCTGAGTTTTTGTTGTTTTTTGGAAACTCGGTTGCGAAATCCTTCCGACACCGAAGGTTCTTGAAGGATTTCGGCATGCGCGCGCGACGACGCGCGCGTGTGCACTTCGTCCTATTTTTTGCAAGGGATTCGTGAAACAAGTCTTATGTTAGAACAAGAAATGTCCCCGCGTATGGTTTTTTACCAGGGAACCTCATGGGGACCGATACCGGTTCCCCACGGATAGTGTAAATTCGCATTTAGGATGGACATGTGGTCATAATCATATATTATTGACATACCCGAAAGGAGGACCGATAACGCCGGGGGAGGGGTAGAGTCTACTCTCTTTTAAAACAAGAAAATCTATGCTGCGAGCTCTTTGTAGGGCAAGATGTGTTGTGCAATCTGCGTGGTGCAAACTACGTGGTGCAATCTATGTTGTGCAGTCTCTGTGGAACAACCTATGTGGGGTAAAACGACGGGACGGCGACGGCGACGACATAGCCGCCAGACCAGCCTTCAGGCCCGGATGACGGACGGCGACGAGGCGGCGATGGGGCGGCGACGGCGGCCGCATAGCCGCCAGACCGCCGGCGTTCAGGCCCAGTTCCTTAGAATAGAAGTCATAAACCCTTCATGCAAGTACTGTCTAGAGACAAATGAAAAACGAAGCCCCTTTTTGGCCCAAAAAGCGCCTGAGCGCACGAGGAGGACTAGAGGAACAGCCATGGAAGAACCTAAGGAACATCGAGCCCCTTCCAAACCCAAAGTGCTCCTCATTTTAGCGTCTTGACTGTATCCGTCTATCGATCTTGATCTCCCCGTCGATCGGCCCAAACTCCCCATCATAGAGCACCTGCTCTGGCCGCCGATCGCTGATGCTCTCGGGCAGAGCATCTCGCCATCGATCGAACGTCCAGTCCCTGTGCATTTGTTAGTTTCGTGCGTGTTTTCCTCAAGATGATCCATCATTTTCCAGGATGCTTCAGAATTTCTGGCGCTGGCCTCGCCTAGACAAATGCGCTTGTCCGAGCGATGCCAAGGCATCGTTTCACAGAATCCCTATCTTCACTGGCATGGCCTTGGCCCCACTGGCCGACTTACCCCCCATCCCCCCAGGTGGGGATATGTCCTTCTGGCTCTGCGGGGCCCATTTCCTCCTGGGCGGGTGACCATGGACCATGGCCCAGTAGGGATGGGGATCGCTTGGACGATGCTGACCGAGGAGCCGCAACCCGAGCCGCAGCCCGAGCTTGGTGGTGACATCCGAACGCTGCCCCTACAGGCGGATTTTGGACGAAAAATCAAAATACCTAAACAATACCCCCAAAATGCTCAAAAATGATGTCAAAAAATAGTCCCTAGACTATTTTCTGACTGTCTTTGCATATTCCCCCTGTAGAGGGACAGGCCCGACTTCAGGCCAGGGCTCGGATGCCGCCGCCGACCGAGCGGCACCCCGAGCCGCGGCCGCAGCCCGAGCCATCGCGGGCACGCTCTCTGGCCGAGGGGCGGAGGCCTCATCGCGGCACGGCACGGGCCGAGGGCCCGGCTCATCGCCTTCAGCGGCCCCTCCTCCTGCAGCGTCTTCTGCGGCGGCAGGCTCACCGGGCCCCCTCCCAGCAGGGTCTCCACCTCTCGGGGGGAGCACGCAACACCGGAACGGGAAATCCGCCGACCCTGCCGGCATGTGCGAGGGGGAGTCCCAGGTCCGTCGTCCCCAGGTGTTCCTAAGAGACGATCTTTCATGCGATTTGCTCTTCCATTCCTGGAGGCTCTCCCAAGACCCTCTTTGGCGCGCCAGGCTCGTCAACTCGAGATAGATCGAGCCAGGTCGTCATCGAAGTCGGAATTGAGTCGAAAGGAAGCCCTCTCCATTTGATTCCTTCCCCACCCGGGTCCCGGGGGGGGGTCCTGGGGAGGGTGGAGGTAGTATCTCTGCATAGGTGGCTTTTGTGTGCTTCTTGTTTTCTTTCTCCCTTCCTCTCTCCTTTCCTCATCCTCATGATCAACATCATCATCAACCACCTCAACCCCCTCCTCCCCCTCCTCATCGTCGTCGTCATCCTCATCCCTCCTCCTCCACCTCCACCTCCTCCTCCTCCTCCTCCTCCTCCTCCTCCTCATCATCACCATCATCATCATCATCATCATCATCATCATCATCATCATCATCATCATCATCATCATCATCATCATCATCATCATCATCATCATCATCATCATCATCATCATCATCATCATCATCATCATCATCATCATCATCATCATCATCATCATCATCATCATCATCATCATCATCATCATCATCATCATCATCATCATCATCATCATCATCATCATCATCATCATCATCATCATCATCATCATCATCATCATCATCATCATCATCATCATCATCATCATCATCATCATCATCATCATCATCATCATCATCATCATCATCATCATCATCATCATCATCATCATCATCATCATCATCATCATCATCATCATCATCATCATCATCATCATCATCATCATCACCACCACCACACCACCACCACCACCACCACCCACCATCATCATCATCATCATCATCATCATCATCATCATCATCATCATCATCATCATCATCATCATCATCATCATCATCATCATCATCATCATCATCATCATCATCATCATCATCATCATCATCATCATCATCATCATTACCGTCATCATCATCATCATCATCATCATCATCAGCATCAGCATCCGCATCCGCATCCGCATCCGCATCCGCATCAGCATCAGCATCATCATCATCTGTCCTGATCCTCCTCCTGCTCCTCCTCCTCATCATCAGGGCCGCGCCATGCGTTTTCTGTCAACATCCATTCGCCACCTGGTTGATGGTGCCGACGATGATGACGAGGAGGATGGGGAGGAAGGATGAGAATGACGATGATGATGCTGATGCTGATGCTGATGCTGATGCTGATGAAGATGATGATGATGATGATGATGATGATGATGATGATGATGATGATGATGATGATGATGAGCATGGATGGTGGTGATGATGATGATGCTGATACTGATGCTGCTGATGATGATGATGGTGGTGGTGATGGTGAGGAGGAGGAGGTGGAGGAGGAGGTCTTATGAGGAGGAAGAGGAGGGATGACGATGATGAGAAGGAGGACGACGATGAGGAAGAAACGGGGGCAGGACGAGAAGGAGGAGGATGAGAAGGGGATGGAGGAGGGCTGACATTCTTGCCGGTCCAGCCAGATGCTTTCCTCCTCATCACAACAATCATCATCCCTCCTACTCCTCCCCCTCCTCCTCCTCATCGTCATCATCATGATCAGCATCATCATCGTCATCAGCATCCCTCCTCCCCATCCTCCTCTTCATCATCGTCAGCACCAACATCCCTCAGCATCCTCGTCCTCCTCAGCATCCATCCGCCTCGTCCGCCTCGTCCGCCTCCTCCTCCTCCTCATCATCATCATCGTCATCATCATTACCGTCATCATCATCATCATCATCATCATCATCATCATCATCATCATCATCATCATCATCATCATCATCTGCATCTGCATCATAATCATCATCATCATCATCATCATCATCATCATCATCATCATCATCATCATCATCATCATCACCATCACCATCACCATCATCATCATCATCATCATCATCATCATCATCATCATCATCATCACCATCATCATCATCATCATCATCATCATCATCATCATCATCGTCATCATCACCAACATATGTTTTGAGGGAGTTTCTGTGGAACTCACGTCATCCTCACCCCCGGCGCGAAGAGCACGAGCCCAGAGCGGCCTCCGGCACCGTTTCCGGACGGATCCGCTGGATCCGCTGGATCCGCTGGATCCGGTGACGAATCCCAAACCGGCGCCCTCGCCTGAGACATCCTCACAAAACGGGCCCCGGGGGGGATGCCCAGAGGAGCCCAGAGCGGCCTCCGGCACCGTTTCCGGACGGATCCGATCCGCTGGATCCGCTGGATCCGGTGACGAATCCCAAACCGGCGCCCTCGCCTGAGACATCCTCACAAAACGGGCCCCGGGGGGGATGCCCAGAGGAGCCCAGAGCGGCCTCCGGCACCGTTTCCGGACGGATCCGCTGGATCCGCTGGATCCGCTGGACGAATCCCAAACCGGCGCCCTCGCCTGAGACATCCTCACAAAACGGGCCCCGGGGGGGATGCCCAGAGGAGCCCAGAGCGGCCTCCGGCACCGTTTCCGGACGGATCCGCTGGATCCGCTGGATCCGGTGACGAATCCCAAACCGGCGCCCTCGCCTGAGACATCCTCACAAAACGGGCCCCGGGGGGGATGCCCAGAGGAGCCCAGAGCGGCCTCCGGCACCGTTTCCGGACGGATCCGCTGGATCCGCTGGATCCGGTGACGAATCCCAAACCGGCGCCCTCGCCTGAGACATCCTCACAAAACGGGCCCCGGGGGGGATGCCCAGAGGAGCCCAGAGCGGCCTCCGGCACCGTTTCCGGACGGATCCGCTGGATCCGCTGGATCCGGTGACGAATCCCAAACCGGCGCCCTCGCCTGAGACATCCTCACAAAACGGGCCCCGGGGGGGATGCCCAGAGGAGCCCAGAGCGGCCTCCGGCACCGTTTCCGGACGGATCCGCTGGATCCGCTGGATCCGGTGACGAATCCCAAACCGGCGCCCTCGCCTGAGACATCCTCACAAAACGGGCCCCGGGGGGGATGCCCAGAGGAGCCCAGAGCGGCCTCCGGCACCGTTTCCGGACGGATCCGCTGGATCCGCTGGATCCGCTGGATCCGGTGACGAATCCCAAACCGGCGCCCTCGCCTGAGACATCCTCACAAAACGGGCCCCGGGGGGGATGCCCAGAGGAGCCCAGAGCGGCCTCCGGCACCGTTTCCGGACGGATCCGCTGGATCCGCTGGATCCGGTGACGAATCCCAAACCGGCGCCCTCGCCTGAGACATCCTCACAAAACGGGCCCCGGGGGGGATGCCCAGAGGAGCCCAGAGCGGCCTCCGGCACCGTTTCCGGACGGATCCGCTGGATCCGCTGGATCCGGTGACGAATCCCAAACCGGCGCCCTCGCCTGAGACATCCTCACAAAACGGGCCCCGGGGGGGATGCCCAGAGGAGCCCAGAGCGGCCTCCGGCACCGTTTCCGGACGGACGACCTGACTGCATAACACGCCTGGATATGCCGACGGGGGCGAAGGAGGAGGAGGAGGAGGAGGAGGAGGAGGAGGAGGAGGAGGAGGAGGAGGAGGAGGAGGAGGAGGAGGAGGAGGAGGAGGAGGAGGGGGAGGGGGCAGGCGAGGGAGCCCCGGCCCTGGGGGAGGGGCCCTGAGGGAGCCCTGATGGGCTTCCGGCACCATGGAGAGGTCCTGTGGGGCGGCCGCCCCTTTTTCTCTCGGTCGTTTCCCTCTCGCCCAGAAGCGCGCGCCCCTTCTTCTATATATACAGAAACTCCCGATCAACCGCAGAGCGGCGGATGTTAATCCTCGTCCTCGTCCGCTACTCCCCCTCTTCCCTTCTCATCCGCGCAACCAAGACAAGAAGAAATCCATACAATCAAGAACACTTAGAAACTAAGACAATCAAGGATAGACAAAGAGAAAAAGAGAGAGAGAGAGGAGGAGGAGGAAGAGGAGGAGGAGG
>CAUYUJ010017178.1:148836-158836 GCA_963575745.1 Prorocentrum cordatum | reverse complement strand
CGCGCTGTCTGTCCTGACGCCGCCCCGGTCCGCATCGACCGCGCACCGCGCGGGGACCTCGCCCCTGTCGGCGACCACTTCATCTCGAGGCCCTTCGCGCCTGCCAGGTACCGCGCCATCTTCTTCAAGCGTCGCAGGTCTGCTCCCATCGGCCCCGCCGCGCCTCGACTGAAAACGCCAACTCCATGCCGGATGTCGGGCCTGTGGCAGCTGGATGAGCTCGCCCACGCAGGTGCGGCGCCGACAGTGGCATGTCGCGCCCAACTTTACGTCATCATTATTCAACTTCCCGTCGGCTTGGTCTCTGGCAACACCGAGGGTTTCGCCTTCTCCAGCCCGAGCTCATTTGCGACGTCGTCCATCAGCGAGGTCCTCCCGCCGACGAGGTAGCCGCCCTTGATATTCTTCAACTGCGTTCCCAGGAACGTCGCCTCGTCGCCGCCCTTGCGCAGCTGTGCCGCATCCGACTGCTGCGGCTGGTCGCCCATGAGCTCGTCGACTGACTCGCGCGGCTCCGTCAGCAGGAAGTCGCCAGCACGCCTGCCCGCCTTGGCCTCGTCCTCCGCCCTCGTGAAGAGACGCCCGTCATAGCGCCCCCTCTCTAGGCCATCTCCTCCGGGGGCCCCGCGCCGCGCCCCCTCCCCAGGCCTCCGGCGCGCCCTTCGGCCCTGGGGGCGCGCCAGGCTTCAGGCGGCGGCTCCAAGAAGACACGACCCCCCGTCAGCGGCGCCTGGTCGAACGCCCCGCTGCAGTCGCCGAACGCCGCGACGTGGTCGTGGATCTCCGCATTGACCAACATCGCCTTCAAGTGGGGCAGCGACGGCGTCGTCGCCACAAAGTCCTCGCGCCCGTAGGCTCGCTGCTCGAAGCCCCTCGTGGTCCACCTGCCCCTCTTCGCCCCGTCCGCCTGGTAGGTGTCGACCCGCTTGCCAGCCGGGATCCTGGACGTCGTCTCGCTGATCGGGATCACCTTCGCGACTCCCTTCCCTTCGCCTGCAATATTCTCGAGGCGTTCCTTCCTGGCCTCCGTGAAGTCGCCCTCCAACGCGTAGACCTCCTCCTTCTCCGCCGTCGGCTCCTCGCGCATCTCCCTGACTGCGTTGGTGACTGCCACTCGGGACTACTTATCCTCTCCTCCTCCGTCTCCGTCGCGATCTCCTCGGGCCCCTCTCTGGCCGCGGTGCTCCTCCTAGCTGTGGCGGCGAGGCCCTTGGCGTAGAGGGCCCTGCGCTCTCCGCCCTCGGCTTCTACTCCATCCCGCCCCTGTCCATGTCGACGTCGTCGAACGGGGCCGTCGCCGCCGCTGGCGCCGGCCGCGCCGGCGGGGCCTGCCCCCCGCGCGGCGGCGCCGCTGCCGCCGCTGCTGCCCCCGAGCCCCGTGGCCCCAGCAAGACTGGCCCCTGCATCGACCGCCGCGTCGGTCGGCGCCCTCTCGTTCTCGGCGTCGACCCCCGCAGTGCCCGCTCCATCTTCTCGAACAGCTCCTTGTCCCCGCGCCTGCTCTCCACCTTCCTTCTTGCCGCCCTGGGCCTGCGCGCCCCCGTCGGAATGCCAATCATGCGCTCGCCCACCCTCGACGTCTCTGCCCAGCCAGATGCCCTCTGGCCACGAGAGCTCCAGCTTGTTGATCTGCGCCCCCGGCCTCCTGCACGCCACCGCTTCGCCCATCGTCGCGATCGGCCTCTGGCGCCTGAGCACGCGCGTCCTCTCGCAGGGGGCCAGGTTGGCGCTCTCGCGCACCATGCGGCGATTGCGCAACCATGCGGCGTGGCGAAAGCGAACTCCGCCTCGCCTCCCGATTGCAAGGCGACGCGCGAGTGACCCAGCTCGGCGATCCACGAGACTGCCGAGGCCATGGCGCAGAGGTCGTCTCGCCCCTTCTGGATGATGGCCGAGCTCCAGATGCCCCCGCGGAGGCGTCGCTGCCCGCGACGAACTCGATGTTGACTGGGCCCCCTTCGACGCCTGCCCGACCGTTGTCGAAACTCAGCAGCGGCATGATCATCGCGCCTGTCCCCCCTCCTGCGCGCAGCGTCGCCGGCCTTCGCCTTCGCGCAGATCTCGCGCCGAGGCTCAGCGGCTCAGCGGGGTAGCATGCCAGCTCGCGCCTCTCGATCTCCTCCGCGCGTGGCCCGTGGTCCAGGAAGTCCGCGCGCCGTCGTTCCTGGCTCCACGTGCCCCCTATATTCTGGCACTGCTGCTGGTCCTTCCCCTGGTACATCTTGAAATGCATCCGCTGCAGGTCGCGGCGCTGCTGGCGCTGGTCGTGCTGGCCCTGCTGTTGGCACTGCCGGCGCACCCCCCGGCGCCCGCTGCGCCGCCCCCCCGCCGCCCCCGTCGCCAGGCCTCGCTGCCGCGGCCGCCGCCCCAGCGTCATCTCCGCGCGGACCTCCTCCATGTTGTCGTAGACCTTCGTCCAGCACTCCAGCGCGTAGTGGTCGTTGACCTTCATCAGCTAGACCAGGCTCGCAATCTCGCGCTTCTGCATTCCTCCTCTGCTGTCGTGCCAGGCCACTCCGGTGGCTGCGTAGCTCCCCAACGCTCATGATGGGTTGCTCCGCGTCCGTGGCCCGGGACTCCACGATGACCCTCCTGCCTCCTGCGATGCGCGGCGCCACCGTCGCCGAGCCGCAGTGCTGCATGGGGATGCCGCCAACGACCGTCAACTTCGGATCCTTCTCGGCGCGATCGGCACGCGCGGGGCGTCGCCTCGACCGCCGACGTGCTCGTCCGCGCAGTTGTCCGCCAGCGCCCACAGAGTGCTCCAGACGCCGCCTCAGACCGCGCTGCGCACCTTCTGGTGCTCCGCCGTCGTGATCGCGCAGACGCGGCCTCCCTCCCACTCGCTATCGCATGCTTGCCCCCGCTCGCTCTCGCAGGCCACCTCCTGTTGAGATGTGCGATGGCCCGAGCTCCAGGCTGATGCGGTCCTTGAGCTCCAGTATGCCTTGACGATGGCCCGACCGTTGAAGGCGCTGGGCTGCCTGGCCCCGACGCGCCGACATGGCTCCACCCGTTTTGGTGACCTCGCTCGCGGCGCTCTCCTGGCTCTTGCCGTCACCTTTCTGCCCATTCGCACCCGTCGCCCTCTCGGCGCCGACAGCCCCGCGCGCCGTGACCTCGTCCGCCGCAGCTGTAGCGCTGTCTGGTTCCAGGCGCGCCCATCCTACTCCAAGGAGTTACCATCGTCGCCGCTGCTCTTGCCATCGGATCTGCACCGTGGCCCTTGCCCTTGCCGCTGCAGCCGCTGCCTCTGCCTTTCTGATTCCCTTTGCCTTCGCCTTTGCCTTTCTGGTCGCCCCTGCCGCCGTGCTGCCCCGTCAGTGCATCCACCTCCATCGCTGCGCCGCCGTGGCCCCGTCCTGCGCCAGACCCGCTCAGCGCCGTCTGGATCCGCTGGTAGCCATCGTCGCAGACCGTTGATTGTTGCAGGTGCTGCATCGTCGCGCTGACCAATTCGCCGTAGCTCCTCTCGCTCTGCATCTGTCGTGCCGTTCGTATGTTGCGCGGCGCCTTCAGCAACAGTATGTTTGGAATATTTTGCCTCTGTAATCCCGCGTTGAACACTTCTCCCGACGCCGCCACATACCGTCTGATGTCGCGCTCCCACTCCGAGTGCTGTATCTCGAACTCCGCCAACGTACCAGGGAACTGATTCACATTGAGCACGCTCGCCATGCTACTCTGCGCTCTGACCGCGGTGGCTGGCTCTCGTGCCGTTTGACCAGCGACCGCCAGGCCTGCGCACCGATCTGGCCCTCTACGCTTCTGATCAGCATCTGAGCGCTCCCCTTCGCCGTCATCACCAGTGAGAAGAACATTTTCCCGTTGGCCGTCGCGCCTTCAGCTCCGAGCCTGTGCGACGTCTCCGCCATGCTGATGTCAAGACCTCCCTGTTGCTCAGCTGCCTCCGGTAGGACGTGAGCCTGCGCCGTCTGACCGCCAAGGAAGGCCGGCACCAAGAACGACCATTTCATCCAGTTCTCCTCGAGCCCGTCAGATTTCGGTGGTTCAGCCCCAAACCTTGCCAGTCTGCACCCGTCTCTGCCATCTTTTATCACGTAGATCTTGATGTTGATGGTGCGCCTCCTGCGCTGCTGCTCTCGGCTGTGATCACGTAGAGATTGCTCTTGATGTTGCGCCTCTTGCGTTGCTGCTCTCTGCTGCGATCACGTAGATACTGATGTTGCGCCTTGTGCGCTGCTGCTCGATGTTGTGATCACGTAGATTTTGATGTTGCACCTCGTGCGCGGCTGCTTGATGTCGAGCTTCTCGCGCTTCAGCTCGATATTATGCAGCTCGGTGCTCCTCAGGTCGATGCTGCCACTGCCGAGGATCCTCCTGCCCACGCGATCGCGGCCGCACGGGCGGCCAGCGCTCGAGGTGGGGGCGCCCTCAGCGGAAACTGGCCGTAGCCAGTTCCGCTACTACGTGCCATGTTCTTGCAAAAGAGGCTATGGACACGATTTCTCTCTCTCTCTCTTTCTCTCTCTCTCTCTCTCTCTCTCTTCGGTTTCCCGCAACAAAACCATACGAGCAACAACCATACAACAAACACGCAATCAAAAACACGAAGAAATCCATCACATAAAAACATACGAAAGCCATACACACCAAAACGATAGGAAATCAAGACACAAAAACAACAAGAAACCCATACAATCAAGAACGATCATAAACCCATACAAACGAAAACAATACGGTAACGTTTTGGGCCCACGAACCCTGTGAGAATTCCCGAAAACATATGTGACGGTTCAAAAAACAAGCAATCAATGGCTTTCGGGACTGCAAGCTGCCTGGGCGGATCTGGGCTGGAGTGACCCAGGGGAAGTCCGAAGTCCCGAAAAAATGATGTGTTGTTTTTGGGAACCCTCACTGGGTTCGTGGACCCAAGACGTTTTATTATTGTTTTCGAGCGTATGGATATCTAGGTGTTTGTGATTGTATTGGTTTCTGAGTGTCTTTGCTTGTATGGCGTTCTTATGGGTTTTGCTGGTGTGAATGTCTCTGCTGGGATCTTTGCACCAGCAACCGATCAATCAATTGAGAGAGGTTTGAGTATGAGCATATCTGTTACTGTGTTTGATTGTGTGGATGTTTGAATGCGTGTGGCTGTATGGTTTTTTTGTTACTTGGTTTTGGTTGTATGGATGTGTTGTGTGTTTTTGGTTGTGTGGTTTTCATAGCGTACTGGCTTGTATGGTTTTCGTTGTGATGTTGATTGTCGGGAATGCTATCTGCTTTGGATTCCCTGCTGTTTTTGATTGTATGAACTCCGTTTTGTTTTTATTGTGTGGATGGATGCCTGGCTGTTTTTTTGATCGTGTGGCTGACTATTGGTTCTGAGTGTTGGGTCCTTAATGCTTATGATTGTGCATACGTATTGTTGTTTTGATTTCGCAGAGGAGGGGGGAGATGAGGAGGAGGAAGATGAAGACGAGATGGTGATGATGATGACGATGGATGCGATGATGATGATGATGATGATGATGATGATGATGATGATGATGATGATGATGATGATGATGATGATGATGATGATGATGGTGATGATGATGCTAGCCTCAATGTCACCCTTACACACAAGCCGCCTACACACAGATACCACCCTTGCCCCAGGGGGGTGGGGGGGGCAGATCCCCCAGGGAGGGTTCCAGGTCGGAATCAGGTCCCCCTTCCCTTGTCGGGCCGCCTTCGAACAATGTTGGCCCCCCTTCGGCAAAACAGATCCAAAATGCTCCAAGAGGTCGCCGCAATCTGGCTACAAGACGCCCAGGATGGCCTGTAGACGACCCAAAACGCCTCCAAGGTGCCACAAGGGGTCTCCAACAGCACTCACAAGACGGTCCCAAGAGGCAGCCCGTCTTGAATTTCGAATGTTTTCTGTTATTGCAAATGTTCGCGTTTCTGCCTTTTCGGCTTCCTGACGCTCCAAGACGGCCCCAGGAGGCCCCAAAGAGCGCCCCATGACGGCCTACGAAGCCGTCAAGACGCCGCCGAAGCGGCGCAAAAAGCCTCCAAGACGGCCATGGATAGCCCAAGGTGCCTCCAAGACGGCCGAATACGGCCCCAAGAACGCACCAAAAGGGGCCCTAGAGAACAAACACGAATCGACATTTCGAGATCACCCCCACAAGGGGCTCCCGGGAGGCCCTAAGAGGCTCCCAAGATGCTCCCAATAGGCCCTATTAGGCTCCCAGGGGGGAGGCCCCCAGAAGTCCCAAGACGTTCGCAAGAGGCTCCCAAGCGGCCTCCAAACTGCCTTCAGGAGGCCCCCGGCAGCCCCCCGAAGAAATCCCAGGAAGCATCCATGAGGATTCTGACCCACTGCGCAAGCACTGCGGCCTGATGGGCCGCTGGCCCCTAGATATTCCAAGTGGGGCCTGACATCGCCCGAGCGCCTCAAGAGGGCTCCCACATAATTCCAAACAGGCCCTCCGCAGTAGTTATCATACAAGGAAACTGTGGTATGACATTGCTGCGGGCTGTTTCGGTAGCCCTACTAGGACCCTCGTAAGCCTTTTCAAATGACAAGCTAAGGTCAGGAGGGTGTAAGCCGAGACCCTGCTTAGGATGACGTCGTAAACGTATCACGGCATCCCATATATTATCCCTTCTTGATGGGCAGGACAAGAGAAGAGACAGGGCGTGAGAGATGATGAACCATCGGTGGATGTGGCCTCTTCTATCCGACGCTCAGGTTCGAAAGTGCCTCGCAAGAGCGAGACAGTCAAATTGGGCAGCGCTACCTTGAGCGGTGTCAAACGGCAAAATGCGTAACGCGAGCACGGAAGGAGTTCCTGTGAGCCCCAGATAGCAGCGGGAACTCTGACACACAGTAAAGGCAGATCTACCGTTCGAGTAGAAAGAAGAGACCAGACCAGACCACCCTAGAATACAACGGCATCCATGACGCGCCTCAACGCTGCACGCCTTCGCCATGACAAACAACATACTGGATCTAGAGCTATTAGAGCCTTTTGAAGCAAGCACGGGCCAGGAAGAGCCTGGTTCAGGCCTGCCAGCGAGCCTCCGGGGGGAGGACGAGGAGGAGGAGGAGGAGGAGGAGGAAGAGGAGGAGAAGCAGCAGCGCAGGCGGATAGTGAAGTGGACTTGGTGGCGTGGCACCCCCGACGCATCCTCTCCTCCATCGCAGAGAGAGAGAGAGGAGAGACAACAAACAAAAAAAAAAGAGAAAGCGCGAGAAAGGCGGCCTCCGGAACGTCCAGGCAGGAGAAGCACCAGGTCGCCTCCCCGCGCGCTCTGCTGCGGTGGCGGGATCCAGCGCCCTCGTCCACATCAAACCCCACCTCAGCATAGCCCCCTCCCCCTCCCCCCCCCTCCCCTCCTCCCCCCCCTCCTGCTCCGAGCCCCCACCTCCTTCTCGTCCTCGTCCCTCCTCCAGCTCCAGGCATATGCCCCGGGGGCGCGCACAGTGCCTTGTCGGGCTCGCTGTACTGGCGCACCACGCCCTCCGCGCGGCGGGAGGTCCACGAGGGGCAGGACGAGATTTGCCACTTCTTCCTCCTCTTGCCATGTCCTCCTCCTCCGCGGTGCGGCAGCGTGGGGAGCGTTGCCCCGAGCCAGCTTTGCCGACTCCCACGGCTTGATGGGCAAAAAACCTTGAGTTTTTTGCTAATCGCGCCAGGCCCGGGCGCGATTAGCGAAAACCCAAAGCTTTTGGCCGACTGTGCTTTAAGTCAGCCGCGTGCTATGTTGTTCGTTGGCTTCGCGCTCTCGGCAGGGTGGCACGTTGGGCTGCGCCGCGTGGACGGCATGAAGTAGAATCCATTCGGCAGAATCCTCCTCATCCGTCTCCTCCTAGTCTTCCTGTCGTGCATATATAGACCAGGCCCGCGCCTTCTAAGGAGCAAGGGTGTTTCTAAGAATCCTTCTCCCCTCCCCCATAACTCCCCTCTGCGCGTGGCTGCTTATTCCTCCTCCTGCCGCCTACCAGTTATTCCTCCTCCGCCTCCTCCTAGTCTTCCTGTCGTACTACTACGTACTGGGTTCTGGCAGCACGGAATCTGACAGGCTGCCCCTTCAGTCTGCGGTGCATCGCCCATGACCGCCTCATCCTTAAAGAGGGCTTCAGTGCGCCATGAGGTTCCTCCTCATCTTCCTCCTTTTGTTCCTTCCCCCTTTCCCCCTCCTCTTCCCGCCCCTCGTCCCCCTCTTCCCCCCTCCTCGTCCCTCTTCCCCCTCCTCGTCCACTATCGAAGAGTGAACGCAATCGAGCACGAAGCGTGCACTGAAGAAGGCACGCGACGGAAGCAATGCGGCCAACGCTGCAGCAGAGCACACTTTCCAATACATTATACGCATGAGGAAAACAGTCTAAGATCAAGGGCTGCCAACTTCGCGCTTCGCGCTGCGTGAAGCGCGAACAACTTCGCGCTCTCGCGCCACCTCCCAAGGGAGAAGAGGAAGATGAGGAATCGGAGCCGAACCGCGAAGCGCGAATAACTTCACGCCCTCGAGGGCGCCCTTGAAGATAGTATCAGGGGAGAGAGCGCAGGACCGTAGGATAAAGGAGGAGAACCAAGCGGGAGGGGTGGGGGGAAGGGGAGGGGGGGGCGAGAGGGACGGCGGGAGGACGGTTGGCGTCGATGCAGAACATGAGGCAAGGAATTGGGACATAATGCTCAGGCGGACGATTGCGGGCGAGGGAGGGGCGGGGGCAGTGGCGGACGATGGCAGCGCAATAACACCAGAGCCGTGCGGTGATTATGGGTCTGCAGTGTTGCCTGCCCTGCAAGCCCAAATAACGCAGGCTAGCCATAATCTAGATATTGGGCCCGCCAGCCATTGCAGATGTTGCTGTTGCTGTTGCAGCTGCTGGTGCTGCTGGTGCTGATGGTGTTGTCGCTGGTGGTGTTTGTGTTGATGTTAGTGTTGTTAGTGTTGATGATGTTATTGTTGCTGGTGGTGTGGTTGTTGTTGTTGTTGCTGCTGCTGCGGCTGCTGTTGGCGTTGTTGCTGCTGATTGTGTTGATGGTGGTGCTGTTGCTGCTGTTGCTGGTGATGCTGCTGCTGTTGCTGCTGGTGTTGTTGTTGGTGCTGTTGTTGCTGTTGTTGCTGCTGTTGGTGTGGTTGGTGTGGTTGGTGTTGGTGTTGTTGGTGCTGTGGTTATTGTTGTGGTTGTTGCTGATAGTGTTGTCGTTGTTGTTGTCGTTGTTGCTACTGGTGGTGTTGTTGACGTTGTTATGATTGGAGTTGCTGTTGCTGTTGGTGTTATTGGTGTTGCTGTTGTTGTTGGGTGGTGTGTGTGTGCCCGCCAGATAGGGCAACTGTAGATACTGCCGAAACTGTTTTCCCCAACCATCCTGTGGTGTTGGGTACTCGTTTTGAAGAGACAGCGCCCCGCGTCTCCTCCTCTCCTCTCCTCGTTCCTCCTCCCCCTCCTGCCTCACTTCGGCACGCCCATCACACGTTTCGGGGCCCCATAATGAGCACCGAAGGCCCCATTAGCTGCGCTGGCATCCACGCTGTACAGCGCTTCGTGGCCCCAGATGGGGGCTCCACCGAAGGCCGCCCCAGTGGCTGCACTCACATGCGGGACCCCCACGCTGTACAGCGTTTCGTGGCCCCAGATGGGGGCTCCTACGAAGGCCCCCGTGGCTGCACTCCCCACGCTGTACAGCGTTTCGTGGCCCCATAGGGAGCGCCCCTCCTCGCTCTGTCCTCATTCGTATGCGTCTCCCCCACCCAATACAGCAGGCCCCCTTGGCAACTCTCGCATGCGGGACCCCCACGCTGCACAGCGCATCGGACCCATGGGGAGCACCACCGAAGGCCCCCGTGGCTGCTCTCGCAAGCGGGACCCCCACGCTGTACAGCGTTTCGTGGCCCCATAGGGAGCTCCCCTTCTCGCCTCCGCCCTTAGCACGCGTCTCCCCCACCCAATGCAGCAGGCCCCCGTGGCTGCGCTCGCATGCGGGACCCCCACCCAGTAAAGCGCTTCGTGGCCCCATAGGGAGCTCCACTGAAGGCCCCC
>CAUYUJ010017178.1:61336-143836 GCA_963575745.1 Prorocentrum cordatum | reverse complement strand
CCGGTGCCGGTGCCGGTGCCAGGGCTGGTGCTGGTGCGGTTGCGGGTGCGGGTGCCAGTGCCGGTGCTGGCGCCGGCGACGGCGCCGGCGCTGGTGCCCGTGCCGGTGCCAATGCCGCCGGCGCAGGCGCTGGTGCCCGTGCCGGTGCCCGTGCCGGTGCCGGTGCCGGTGCCGGTGCTGGTGCCGGTGCCGGTGCCGGTGCCGGTGCCGGTGCCGGTGCCGGTGCCGGTGCCGGTGCCGGTGCCGGTGCCGGTGCCGGTGCCGGTGCCGGTGCCGGTGCCGGTGCCGGTGCCGGTGCCGGTGCCGGTGCCGGCGCCAGTGCCGGTGCCGGTGCCGGTGCCGGTGCCGGTGCCGGTGCCGGCGCCGGTGCCGGTGGGCGAGAATCGTTCTATGGTGAACTACTACTACTGTACTACTACTACTACTACTACTAACTACTACTATACTACCTACTACTACTACTACTACTACTACTACTACTTCTACTATACTACTACTCTACTACTACTACTACTACTAATACTACTACTACTATACTACTACATACTTACTACCACTACTACTACTACTACTACTACTACTACTACTACTACTACTACTACTTATACTACTACTACTACTACTACTACTACTACTACTACTACTACTACTACTACTACTACTACTTACGACTAACTACTACTACTACTACGACTACTACGACTACGACTACTACGACTACTACGACTTTTACTGCTACTACTACTGCTACTACCACTACTACTACTACTGCTACTACTACTACTACTAATAATAATAATAATAAAAATAATAAGAATAAGAATAAAACTACTACTACTACTACTACTACTACTACTACTACTACTACTACTACTACTACTACTACTACGACTACTACTACTACTACTACTACCACTACTACTACTACTACTACTGCTACTACTACTACTACTACTACTACTACTACTACTACTACTACTACTACTACTACTACCACTACGGAAACCACTACTACATGGTGGAAAAAACGTATCAGAAAAATTCCCGGACAACTCCGCGGACAACCTGGACAACGAGCTACCAGGGATTTGGCCTGCGCACTGGAGAGAGTACCTTTTTCAATGAGGGATGTGGCTGGCGCTCAGGCGAGAGCAACATCCAGTGCTCAGGCGATAGCTCACTTCCCAATCGAGAGTGTAGTCACCGCCCAGGCAACAGCACCACTCCCGTTCAGGGATATGGCAGGCGCTCCAACAACAGCACCATTCGCCACCTTCCCCCCGTTTCCGTGGGAGTCCTGTGTCTGCTCATCCTTGGGTGAGGGCATCTTTGCGCATAGAGTTGCGAGGCTGTCTCAGGCAAAACTGGCTGGACAACCTCGCGCGCAGCATCTCAGAAGCCATAGCTTCGAGGATGGCTCAGGCGAAACTGGCTAAACAACCTCAGGTCAAGAAGTGCTATCCCCGAGCTCAGAAATGCGACGATGTCGCAGGGGAAAGTGGCCGGACGCTGAGGAATGATGAGAAGGCTGAAGGCTGAAGAATGAGGAGGCCCAAGAGAGGGCTTGGGTAGGACTGCGCCTGGACAACCCCCAAACAAACCCCTGGACAACCCAGTTGATAACCCCCCGGACAATCCCCTCAAGAATCCGACGTGCGGGGGAAAGGCCTTGTCCTTGTATTGGGGGTCGCCGTTGGCTCTCTTCTCTCGGACCACCTGAGGTCAGGGCATCTCTGAGACCAAGGTTGCGAGAACGGACCCCTCGTGGGCGGCATCTCCGAGTCCACACTTGCAGGGATATCGCAGGCGAAACCAGCTGGAACACCTCCGATCTGGGCACGCGTGAGCCCAGCGTCACGAGGATGTATCAAGCGAAAGTGGCAAGACAACCTTCTCATTTTGAGCATGTCTCTGTGCGCTGGTCCCGCGGCTGGAACTCGCTTCTACAACTACAAGACTCCAGCCAGCCACGCTTCGTGGGGAACAACGACCAATGAGGATGTGCGAGCGGGAGCGGGAGGACACGAGAGAGGAGGAACGAACAGGAGGGTAAGGAGGAGAGAGGCACCCTTTCCAGCTGGGTTTGGCTGGCTGCACCATGCTTCTGATGATATGGATGATCAAAGCATGTGCGTGCGCTGGCAAACCGGCACGGCTCGGACAACCCATCGCAAGGAACCGGACAACCCCACAACCCTCCCTGGAATTTTTCCATGCAACATAGCACTAGTACTACTCGTAAGACTACGACTACTAGCAATACTAACGCTACGATTTGTATCATCAGTAACATGCTTAGTTTTGACAGTGCCACCCTTGTTGTTGTTCGCATGTGTAGCATTAAAAACGTTATAAATATGTGTTTGTCTGATTCGCCCTTCTTGTTTTTGCCTTATCCTCTTCATGCCAATCGTGCTATCACTTTTGTGTTCAGCTTCTCGTTCGATCATCGAGATCCATTTCTGCCGATTGCTCTGTCAATGCGCCTCTGTTTCATTCACCATCGGGGCACCAACGGAAACCCGCCCACCGCCGCGTGCCAGCAGAAGCTGCAGGAATACACATTATATATTAACATCTCTTTCTATAACGCTGTCCGCCTCGAAGACCTGGGGAACTCGTGCGCAGCTTCGCCGGCCCGCCACGCACGGCACGAGCAAAAACTGTAATTTCCAAGTGGGGGGTAATGCAACGCAGCGACATGTTGTGTGGAGTAGTGTGCGATGCTACGCCATGCGATGCTCTGCCATGCCATGCCATGCGATGCATAACTGTTCTTGGCTATGAAATTCGAAGCAATACTGGGACATGGATGTAGTGCTGTGGCTTGCCATGACTCACAATGCCACGACGTGAAATGCAGTGTCATGCTTTCTTGTGCAATGCTATGCTGCACTACGCTTGGAACAACGACGCAAATGCGATGCTGTGCTACGCCATGTTGTAATGTGTGTATGCTGTATGCCATTACGTGCTTTGCGTGCTATGCCATATGATGATATAATTTCATGCGATTCATCACCATGATTGTAACGATTGGTGTGTGTGTGTGCTCCGGGTCACTATTGTTTGCCAACTCCGCTCCTCGCGACACAGTGGCTTCAATCCCACAAACCCTCTGGGCGGAGGTGGTTTAGAGCGTGTCCTTTTCCATCATATCCCCTTCTCCTCCCCCTGGGTCTGGCCCCCTGGGGGACGAAGCTCATTTCAAGACCCCCTTTATTTGATCGATCGCCTCCAAAACGGCCCAAGAAGCCTCCGAGAGGCCCCCAGGAGGCACCGAAGATGCCCAAGAAGGCCCTAAGAGGCCCCCAAGAAGCCCCCAAGAGTCTCCCAAGAGGCACCCAAAAGACACCCAGGCGGCCCCGACGAGGCCCCCCAAGGCTCCCAAGACGATCCAAGAGGCCTCCCTTGAGCTGGCGCAAGGCGCCAACACGCCTCAAGATACCTCTAAGAGTTCAGGGCAGACCCGCTGGGCATCGTGTCTGGATGGGCTGGTGGGAATACGCGGAGCGTGAAGACCAGCTAACTCAGGAGCCCTCAGACGCACCGATCCTAACGCGGGAACTTGTTGTGTCCAAGTCCCTGCGCAGAAGAATGTGTTGAAGTCAAAAGCCCGGGCAGCACACCTCAAGGCACCTACCCCAACACGCGCGCGCTTCCCAAGCAGGGTGATGGATGTGCGCGACAACGCAACTGGATATCGCACATCATATGCCGTTGTGTGTACTATGCTATGCCAGGCTACGCTGTGCCATCAACTACAGCGCTTTGCCACTCTAATTCGTGGCTATGCCTGGTACCGGATGAGAATCAGAAATCGGGGGCACGCCAAGTTCAGGATCAGCCTTGGACATCGGAGATGGAGGAGGGGGACGTCCTGATTGCCTCGTGAGTTCGATTGGTGACTATGCCTTCGTGGGTCGGCTTCTGGATCTTGGCGACATTGCCTTTCGAATCAGCACCTTGGCTGGCAAGGGTAGCTGCATCGGCTTGCTGGCAGTGTGCCTCATTTTGCCTTGGTGCCCATGTTGCCGGTAACGTCTTTCTTGCTGGTACAATTTGAACGTGCTCTCCATTTCCTGCGGAGGAGTGTCAACTGCGGGGTGGACACGCTCAGGAGGTCAGGAGTACACGTCTTGCTCATCGGAGTCATCGGTCTACTACTTGTCGGGACTTGGCAGAACTGGGTTTAGGGGAACCTGGTTTAGTGATTTGTACTGGGGGCGCCCCCCCGTCCCATCTCCACTAACCGGAACTGCCGTCACCCGAAAAACACCAACTACGGCAAACCTGGTTTAATGAATCTGGCCAATTGAGGGGCCGCAGGGCCCTACCACTAACCGGGTCCCCTTACCCGGGGTCCTGGCTATACCCGAACTTGGAGGAGGGAAAGGAAAGAGGTCAGAGGAAGGATCACGAGAGGGATAATGTCGCAGACTGCATGCTCAGAGGCCCCCAAACAGATCTCCTCCGCACTCGGGCGGCTGGCAGCCCACGGCACCCCGCAAGACCCGCTACCTTGCAGGGCAGAGCAGAGCAGACCCCCGAGCCCTTCCCGGGCCGCCCGACACAACTAGCGCACCGCGCCCAGAAGGGCAGCCGCCCAGACCCAGGCCCAGTTGCGCCAGGCGCGATTGTCTTCGCGCCCCCGCGGGTGACCTGGGCTCCCGCCCCTCTCCTCGCACCCCACACCGGTCCACGCCTGCCGGCAGGCGCTCCCCGCATGCCGGCAGCCGGCAGCGACCAACTGCAGGCGGGCATCGACGCGTGCCTGCAGGCGGGCATGAATCTGCACGCCTGCAGGCAGACATGCAGAGGCTCGGCGGCGCGCCCGGGGTGGAGAGGGAGGGAGAATGCCTTCCCAGAAGTCGGCGGTGCTTCTCAAAAAGCCCCGCCCGCCTTCTGAGAAGTCTTCTCTGCCTTCGGGGAAGGCTTAGAAAACTTCTCAAAGGCCAGATGCCTTCCGAACCTTCTGAGAAGGCTTACCCCTGCTCGGACGCCTGGTGGTTTCGGGGTCATAACTCGGCTCTCCGGTGGCCGTTCGGGACGATCTGGGCACCCAGGGAACGCCCTCGGCGAGGCGCAGCCGCTGGAACACACCCCGAGGCTGAAAACCGCCGAGGACCGACGAAAACGCGAGAACCTCGAACCTCGAACTACTTCCCCCCCAGGCTCGCCAACGAGAGTCTCGCGGGCAGGCGAGTACCGACGAGTGCCTGCAGGTACTCCTTGCCGATCTCGAAGGGCGTGATGCCCTGCGGGGCGTCCCCCTCGGCCTCGTCCTGGCAGTGCGAGAGCAACACCTGCGCGGTGCTGCCACGGCGCTGTTAAGAGGGGCAGGGCGGGCAGGCCAGCAGTGAATCCACAGTCAGTGAGCAAGGACGCAAGCTATGGATGTACAGCCATCGTGCTACCACAGGGAACGCCGAACGAGCCACGAAGGGGCCTCTCCGGCCACGGCCACGAAGCGGTTCCCCGATCTGGATCTGAGGAACGGCCCGCTGAACCAGAGCCCTTCCTGAGCCCAAAGCGGTCTCTGTATTTCAAGGTAAAACAAGAAAGCCAGCATAAGCATAAACTGTTGGACGTCCGCGCGAATTTATCGGATCCGCGCCAAACCCCTTCCCCTGGAGCACATAGCGCGCCAGGAGCGGCGCTGGAGGCGCCGGAGGGGGGACCTAGCGCCGATCAAAACAATCCTCGCAGACCTCCGGAAGTTTATGTCTATGCTGTTGTTTCGTCTTCGAGTCTTGACTGCATGGATGCAGAACTCTTGGACCTCCAAATCTAAATAATTGCAGCGGCGCCGTGCCCCAAAAACAGGAACAGTGGCTGGCCCTAGAGAACGCGACGCAAATGGCACCTTTGACGAAGCGGTGCATGCGTGCTGCTGGCCTTGGCTGCAGCAGCAAAGACACGACTGAGAGGTGGTTGCAAGAAATGACAGGGACGCGCAAGAAGAAGCACCGTGTCAACGAGAAAAACGGAGAAACATCTATAGGCTGCTGTGTACATCCACCACTATGCCTCTGGGCATGGAGTGGGCGTGTCCTCAGGTCCTCTGCCCAAATCCCCTTATCCTCAGTCCTCACCCCTGGGGGGTCTCTTAAAGGCCCGGACCAAAAGCTCTCAAATCTCCCAGGGCTTGGCGGGCTCCGGGAAGCGTTGTCGCGGGAGTTGTTCGGCCCCAGGGGGCCCCGAGAGACGGGCCAACGAGGCCCCGAGGAGCCCTCAAGACGGCCCCAAAGGGCCCGAGTCGCCGATAGATCGCCCCAGTACGCCCACGATGGCCTCAACACGACCCAAGAGGCCCCCAAGACGCCCCAAGAGTGTTTCAGGAGGCGTCCCAAGAAGGCACCAGGAGACAGAGTCGCTGATTTCCCTAAAGTTTTTGGCAGATTTTGGCGTTCTCGCCTTCTCGGCCTCCACGGAACTCCAAGACGGCCCAAGAAGTCCCCAAGATCGCCTCAAGACGGCTCCAGAGGCCCCCTAGAGGGCCCCGAGACGCCCCAAGAGGGCCCCGAGACGGCCCAAGAGGCGCCCTAGAGGGCTCAAAGACGGTTCAAGAGGGGACCCAGATGGGGAACCCGAACGGACATTTCGAGCCCTCGGCCCCAAGGAGCCCCCAGGAGGCCCCCAAGAGGCCCCCAAGAGGCCTCAAAGAGGCTCCAAGAGGCCCCGAGGAGCCCCCAAGAGGCTCCCAACCACGAGGCCACAAAACTGCCCACAAGAGGCCCCCGAGAGCGCTCCGAAGAGACCCCAAGAAGCATCCCTGAGAACTCTGACCCACAACCCAGGCACGGTGGCGGAATGGGCCGACGACCCTTAGATCCGCCGCCCCCTGTTGATTCATCACAGGGGTGCCTGGCGTGCTGAATCCTCTCGGTTTTGGTTTGGTTCTTTTTCCAAAAAAGAACTCCCCCTGGGGCTTCGGCCCGTCCCGCCGGCCACCCGGAAGGCGCTCAATTCCCCAATTTCCTGCCCAAGACGGCTCCAAGATGGCCTCCAAGATGGCCAAGATGGCCTCCAAGATGGTCCAAGATGGCCTCCAAGTCCGCCCAAGATGGTCCAAGACGGCCTCCAAGACGGCCCAAGAGAGTCCAAGACGGCCCAAGACGGCCCAAGAGGCCCCCCAGAGGCCTCCCAGACGGCCCAATAGGCCTCCAAGAGGTCCTCCAAGAGGGCCCGAAGAGGCCAAAATCATTGCTTTTCCTTAGGTTGTTGAAGGATTTTGGAATTTGCTTCTTCTCGGCATTCCGACGGCCCAAGACGGGCCAAGAGGCCCCCAAGATCGCCCAAGAGGGCCACAAGAGGGCCCCATGACGGCCCAAGTGGCCTCCAAGATGGCCCCAAGATGGCCCCAAGACGGCCCAAGAGGCCTCCAACACGCTCAAGATGGCCTCCAAGACGCCCAAGATGGCTTCCAAGACGGCCCCGAAGCGCCCCAAGAAGGCCCCCCCTTGGCCCAGAAAGGCCCCCAAGACGGCTCCCGACGGCGTCAGACGTGCCAGGAACCCACCAATATGGCCGAAGTTGCCCAAAAGGGCCCAAGAGGCCCCCAAGAGGGCCTCCAGGAAGGCCAGAAGAGGCCGAAAACATAGATGGTCCTTCGGTTTTTGACGGATTTTGACATGTCCTTCTTTCTGGCCTTCCGACGGCCCGAGACGGCCCAAGAGCCCCCAAAGATCGCCGAAAGATCGCCCAAGAGGCCTCCAAGACGGCCAAGATGACCTTCAAGATGCCCACGTGTTCCCCGAAGGCTTTCCAAACCGATTCGGGGAACACATGGTCCGATGGCTTGGCAGGTCTGGCCTCAACGTTCGGCCACATAGGCGCTTCCGCAAAGGCAGGGGGCGGCGGTGATTCGCTGTAGGCGTCTTCGATCCGCCGCCCCCTGTCGATTCATCACAGGGGTGCCTGGCGTGCTGAACCCTCTAGGTTTTAGTTTTGGTTCTTTTTTCAAAAGAACTCCCCCTGGGGCTTCGGCCCGTCCCGCCAGCCACCCGAAGGCGCTCAATTCCCCAATCTCGTCGGTTTGTTCGCTCAAGATGGCCGAAGATGGCCTCCAAGATGCCTCCAAGACGGCCAAGATGGCCTCCAAGGCGGCTAAAATGGCCCCAAGATGCCTCCAAGACGGCCCAAGATGCACCCAAGACCGCCTAAGATGGCCTCAAGATAGCCCAAAACGGCCCAAGAGACTCCCAAGAGGCCACCAAGATGGCCCAAGACACCCCCAAGAGGCCTCCAAGACGGGCCAAAGAGGCCTCCAAGAGGTCCTCCAGGAAGGCCCGAAGAGGCCCAAATCATTGATTTGCCTTAGGTTTATGCCTCCAAGACGGCCCAAGATGCACCCAAGACGGCCTGAGATGGCCTCCAGATGGCCTAAGACGGCCCAAGAGGCCCCCAAGAGACCTCCAAGAGGTCCTCCAAGAGGGCCCGAAGAGGCCCAAATCATTGATGTTCCTTAGGTGTGTGAAGGATTTTGGCATTTGCTTCGGTTCGGCATTCCGACGGCTCAAGACGGTCCAAGAGGCCCCCAAGATCGCCCACGACGCCTCCAATATGGCCCCATGACGGCCCAAGACGCCCCCAAGACGGCTTCAAGAGGGCCCAAGAGGCCTCCAAGACGGCCATAATGGCCTCTAAGACGGCTAAGATGGCCTCCAAGATGCCTCCAAGACGACCCAAGATGCACCCACGACGGCCTAAAGATGGCCTCAAGATGGCCCAAGACGGCCCAAGAGGCCCCCAAGAGGCCTCCAAGACTGCCCCAAAGGCGTCCAGGAGGTCTTCCAGGAGGGCACGAAGAAGCCAAGATCATGGATTGTCCTGAGGTGTTTGACAAATTTTGGCATTTGCTTCTTCTCGGCATTCCGACAGCTCAAGACCGCGCAGGAGGCCCCCAAGGTCGCCCAAGAGGCCTCCAAGATGGGCCCCATGACTGCCCAAAAGGCCCCCAAGACGGCTCCAAGAGGGCCCCCAAACAGCCCAAGAGGCCTCCAAGACGCCCAAGATGGCCTCTGAGAACCCCTAGTATGCCCCAAGAAGGCCCCAAGACGACCCAGACAGGCCCCCAAGACGGCTTCCGACGGCGTCAGACAAGCCAGGAACGCCCTAAGACGACCAAAGAGACCCCCCAAAGCCCCCAAAGGCCACCCAAAACCATCCAAGAGGCCCCCAGGAAGCTCCCAGGAGGCCCCAAGAGTGCCCCAAGAGGCACCCAAGAGGCTTCTTCTTCCTCCTCCTCCTCCTCCTCCTCCTCTTCGTTTTTTCCGCATCCTCCCCCTCCTCCTCTTCTTGCTCCCCCCACGCGTTCCCCGAATTCTTTCCAAACCGACTCGGGGAACGACTGGCCCGATAGCTTGGCCAAGCTCTGGCCCAGCTGTCGGCCACAGAGGCGCTTCCAAAGGGGCAGGGTGCGGCGGTGATTCGCCAGGCGTCTTTGATAGACATGTGCGTACGTGAGTGTGTATATATATACAGAACGAGAGAGAGAGAAAGAGAGAGAGAGAGAGACAGACAGACAGACAGACAGACAGACAGACAGGCAGACTGACTGACTGACAGACAGACAGGCAGGCAGGCAGGCAGGCAGACAGACAGACAGGCAGGCAGGCAGGCAGACAGGCAGACAGGCAGGCGAACAGACAGACAGACAGACAGACAGACAGACAGACAGACAGACAGACAGACAGACAGACAGACAGACCGACAGACAAAGAGAGTGACTCCGAACTTCGTGTCACCGTCCAGGCCACTGGCAAGACTGCACAAGCAGATGCAGCCAAACGATGTGGATGCTCGGAGATACTTGGGAGCAAGGGGTGACGAGAGAGAACGAGGGAGAGAGAGAGAGAGATTGCACGAAACTTCGCCTGATCAATTGTTGTTTCCCCCTTTCCAGCAGGCCAGTCTAGCTATGGGCAGAGCTGCATCAGCTTCTACGCACGCTGTGGCCAGCCGTGCGATGGGCGAATTACTGATGTGCCTTGTAGCCACCACGCTACCGCAAAACGCTGAATTCGAAGCGAAACTCCCTGCCGCCGCTGCACTCTCCTTCTACGTATGATCCCCCCGCCCCTTCCCTCTTCCCGCTCCAACTCCTCCGACTAGTCTTCCCGCGTCCTCTCCCTCTTCCCGTGGCCAGCATGTCACGGCGTCGCCTTCTTCCATGTCCTCATTCTCCTCGTACTTCCCCTACCGCAAACACTCCTCATCCGCCCCCCCTCCTCGTCCGCCCCCCCTCGCATCCTCCTCGTCCTCCTCGTCATCATCATCATCATCATCATCATCATCATCATCATCATCATCATCATCATCATCGTCATCGTCATCGTCATCATCATCATCATCATCATCATCATCATCATCATCATCATCATCATCATCGTCCTCATCCTCGTCCCCATCATCCTCTTTTTATCCTCCAGGACTGTCCCGGGCTCACTGGTCCTCCATGCTCGAAGCGCGCCGCATCCAGCAGCGCTCCTAGCCGATGCGCCGTCGCGAACGAGGGCGGGGCCGGCTCTCTTCCCTGAGACCAGCTGGGGCGAAGTCGTGGCCTGGGACGACGCCAGCTGTCCGCCTGCACCGACCCTGGCCAGGCCAACCCCCGAGGTTGGTACGTACGCCTCAGGCGTGCGGCAGACGCGCGTGGTAAGGGCACGGGGCACGGATGCAGGAGCGCTGGGCGCCCATGCAGAACCAGTGGCACTGGCGCAAGACCCACTGGACAAAACCGGTCACAGCACGCGCCGAAAGGGCAAAGATGCAAGGTGCGCAAGGCCAGCCCCCGCTGGAGCAGCGCCCGCACCCCTCCCACGAGCGCTGGCTGCAGAGCACCGAGACCCTGGGCCCTGGGTTTCCGCAGAAGGCGCTCACACAACACCACCTCGAAGGCCCTTCCATCCATACCGCGCATCCTTATTTTGCGTTTTGAGTGCGTACAAGGCTCCAACGATTTGCTTCCGAACAGGACATGTAACGCGCGCACCAGATCGGGTCCGAGTAGATGGAATCGGAGAACCGTGCCACATCGCCGATGCATCGGCGATGCGCCAGCGACGCCGTCGATGCATCGCCGCCGTCGGCATGGAGAAAATCGAGATCTACATCGAGCCGCATCGCCGATGCACCGGCGATACACTGGCGATGCGGCGCGGTGCTCCGACCCCATCTGCTCGCACACCAACTTCAGCGCGGAGCCCAGGGGGAAAATGAGAGGGGGCATGCCTTGTCAGAAGGCGGCGGGGCTTCTCCGAAGCCTTTGCGGCCTTCTGGGAAGGCGTCTGCAGCCTCGGAGAAGACTCACAAGACTTCCCAAAAGGCCGTGATGGCCTCTGAGAAGCCCCCTGGCCTTCTGAGAAGGCCTGCCTCCTCTCGGACGCCGAGTGGTTTTTTGCTCAGAACTCGGCTCTCCGGTGGGCGTTCGGGACGGTCCGGGCACCCCCGGAACGCTCTCGGTGAGGGGCAGCTTGAGGAACGCATCCCGAGGCTGAACCGACGGCGACGCCCGAAAACCTCGAACCTCGAACCCGAAACTCCCGAAGCTCCCCCCTTGGCTCGCCGCCGACATCTGGGAGGCCTGGACGGCGTCTGCCCTGCACAGGCCAGGGACGCTCTGACCCGGAGCAGCGCCAGCCCGGGTCGGCCAGGACCCTGTCGCGAAGCCTGGCCGGCCGCACAAGAGCTCCCAAAGCAGGTCAGCGGAGGCCACCAAGGGCGCGTCGGCCCCACATGGCTCCCCGACCTGACTACCTACCAGACCACCCCAACCCAACCCGACCCCCCCCACTGGAAATGGAGGGCAAATTGAGGCCTTCGGGTTGGGTTGGGGTGGTTTGGTAGGTGGTGACAACCTGGGTCGGTCAGAGAAGACTGGCTGACCCCCGTTCGCGCGGATCCCCGTTGCGGCAGGTTCGTGTCGTGCCGACCCCAGCGTTGATTCCTGACACCGCGGGATCGCTCAACCTTGAACGATCGGCCGTTTCCGAAACGTCAGATCGTTCAACATCGGCCGACTCCGGAGCCACCGCCAGCGCTCAACCTTGAACGCCCGCGCTGGGGTCGCCTTTGGTCGACACGACGCGAACCTGTCGCAACCGGGCGCTCCTCATCGTCCAATTTTCGGTTCACGATCCCGGCACCCCTGGAACGCCAGCGGCGAGGCGCGGCTGCCGGAAGACGCCCCGAGGCAGGAACACCGCCGAGGACAGACGAAAACACTCCCAAACCCCAGACCTCGAACGGTCGGCACGACGCGAACTTCCCCCCCTGGGCTCGCTGGTGGCACCTGGGAAGCTTGGACGGCGCCTCTCCTGAAGAGGTCGGGCGCTGCTTCGTGCGGGGGCCTTTCTCGTGCCCCTCCCGGGCCCCGCGGGGTCCCGTTGGGGCACCGCGGGCAACGCCCGAGCAGGGCCGGCCCGGCCAGGATCTGGCGCGCGCGGTGGACGGCCGCCGCCCCCCGACGGCCGAGCAGAGGGGCGCCGCGGCCGCCGCCGCGCGAGCGCCGCGGGGGCGCCGCCGCCGCCCAGTCCTCGGCTGTGGCCTCGGCCGCGGCGGCTCGACGACGACCACGACGACGACGGCGATCACGATCACGATCACGATCACGACGATGACATTGACGACATTGACGACATAGACGACGACGACGACGACGACGACGACGACGACGACGACGACGACGACGACGACGACGACGACGACGACGGTCACGACGGCGACGACGACGACTTATCTTGACTTGACACACGCCTGTGGTAAGAAGCGTGACGCTCTAGGCGGGCGGGGCTGATGCATCATGCGCTGAAGAGTTATGTGCTGGTATACTGGGCACTTACACCTTCTTGTAGTGTTTACGGTCTGGCAGCCAACATTCTCTGTGAGCTTCCCACGATTCGCCTTCTCAAGCGATCTTCTTCCAATCTTCTCTCCATGGTCGAGTAAGTTGCTGTTCCCAGCGCCAGGTTTCGAATTCTTGTGCCAGGGCACTGGCTCCCAAACCTCTGTTCCAGCTTTCGTGAATAAAAATGGTCACAGTACTGGAGTGCCTTGAACGCGCACCGGTGTGGCGCCCATTTGGCAAACCTGGCGACGCGACCTGCCCAAGCATGCACTTTGATGAGAGCTTCTTCATCCCAACGTCGAAGCTTGTATGTGTTGAGATAATAATCCAAGAGCTCCGCTGTAGTAGTCATGTACTCTGCGGGGACATCCTCTTCCACATCCCTATCGGGAAGAACTTGTGCCGCAAGATGCGTCGCATCACGGCTTCCTCGGTAGCGCACAAAAACCCGAAAAGGAGTTGGGTAAAGTTGCAACTCCCCATGTGGCACAATCAACAGGAAAAACAGCCTGTCGTAAACCTGAGAAGCGTTGCCTGAGGGACCCGCTCCGGCTTGTGAGCAAACGTCGGTATATATAAAAGGCTGCCCAAGCGCGTGCTACTCGGTATTGCAATCCCCGTTGAAGCTGACCTAAGGATCGAAGGTTGCAGAAGCTCTGTGCGCCTCCCTCCTTCCTCCTTGCGTGCCTCTGACCTCCGCATGCCCATTTCGGCACACCCCTCACACGCTCCGTGGCCCCATGGGGAGCTCCACCGAAGGCACAACTGGCTGCGTTCGCATGGCACCACCGCACCCATTTCGGCACACCCATCGCAGGTTTCGTGGCCTCATAGGGAGCTCCACCGAAGGCACAAGTGGCAGCGTTCGCATGGCACCACCGCACCCATTTCGGCACACTCCTCACACGCTTCATGGTCCCATGGGGAGCTCCACCGAAGGCACAAGTGGCTGCGTTCGCATGGCACCATGGCACCTATTTCGGCACACCCCTCACACGCTTCGTGGCCCCATATGGAGCCCCACTGAAGGCCCAAGTGGCTGCGTTCGCATGGCACCATGGCACCCATTTCGGCACAACCCTCACACGCTTCGTGGCCCAATTGGGGCTCCATCGAAGGCCCAAGTGGCTGCGTTCGCATGGCACCACCGCACCCATTTCGGCACACCCCTCACACGCTTCGTGGCCCCATAGGGAGCCCCACTGAAGGCACAAGTGGCTGCATTCGCATGGCACCACCCCCATTTCGGCACGCCCCTCACACGCTTCGTTGCCCCATAGGGAAGCCCTCCGAAGGCCCAAATGCCAACATTCGCATGGCACCACCGCACCCATTTCGGCACACCCCTCGCACGCTTGCTGGACCCATAGGGACCCCCGCTGAAGGCCCACGTGGCTGCATTCGCATGGCACCACCGCACCCATTTCGGCACACACATCGCACGCTTCGTGGCCCCATATGGAGCTCCACTGAGGGCCCCAAATGCCAGCGTTCGCATGCGGCCGCCGCACCCATTTTGGCACACCCCTCACACGTTTGCTGGCCCCATGGGGAGCTCCACCGAATGCCCAAATGCCAGCGTTTGCATGCGCCCAACGCACCCATTTTGGCACACCCCTCACATGTTTGGTAGCCCCAGAGGGAGCTCCTCCGAATGCGGTGCATACAACGACGGTATTCACAACTGCATATGGTTGGGTCCTTCGCCAGGCTAATTGATCAGGCACGGGTGCTTCGCAATCGACTTCCAACCTTCGGGAACAGGACTGACCAAGTCCAGCAAGGCGTTTGGAGAAATCGTCGTCCAAACGCCCTATGTCAAATCGACCATGAAGCTGGCTGTCCAGAGGAAGGCAGACCACTTGACGGCCATTGACTTGAGCTGGACCAGAGAAGGGGCCAAGAGCCAAAAACTGCCAACAACACACGAAAAAGGTAGACGCTCGGTGCTGTACCGCGTACTCTTTGCTCGCCGCCTCTCAACAGTATCGTCCAAAGCAGCCAAATCCTCGCGTTGCAATTTGAAGCCACAATAATTATGCCGTGTATCAGCCCATAACGACTTGACCACGCTCCTGTCGAAGACGATATTGAAAACCCTGCATGCCTCGGGGTCGCCCTGGAGCACACTCCAGGTTCTGAAAACTGGACGGCTCAAGAGGACACCAGGCAACTTAACGCTTCCAGCGGAGCAACGAACTTCTCGAATCTGAGCTGACATCACTGGCCGCAGAACCCATGCCTTGTCGAATGCGTTAGCCCAAACGCCATGCTCGACCGAATCGTACGCCTTGTAGACGTCACCGTCGTACATGTGTAAAGTCTTCCTGCCATTAATTTGCTTTCTTCACCAGTTGGCGCAGAATGAACACGACTTCCCCTGCTTGGTACGAGCTTGAACGATCACGACGACGGCGACGACCATCACGACGACGACGACGATCCCGACGAAGATCACGACGACGATCACGACGACGACGACGATGACGACGATCACGACGACGATCCCGACGAAGATGGCGACGACGATCACGACGACGACGACGGCGACGACGACGACGACCACGACGACGACGACGATCACGACGAGGACGACGACGATCACGACGACGACGACGTCGACGACGAGGACGACGACGACGATCACGACGACGATGACGACGACGATCACGACGACGACGACGTCGACGACGACCTCCTCCTCCGCCTGGTCAGCCCTCTCGTCCGCCTCCCCCTCCCCCTCCTCGTGCGCCTCCTCCTCCACGTACTCCACCTCCCCCTCCCCCTCCTCCTCCTCCTCGTATTCGTCTTTGTTTGATCACAACGTGGACAATCGAAACACCCAGACGCATTTCCAGAAGCACCGGAGAGTCGACACAACAATCCCAACATCACCACCGCTCTTCAACGCCATGGCTACGTCCGTCGAGCGCATCTTCCGTTGCTGATTGGTTGGTGCGCGCCTGCCGCAATCGGCAGATCGGCGCGCATGGTGAAACTCCGATGCGCCAGGCCTACTCTTCACAGATGGATGCAACTTCCCTGGGACGAACCCCGCCTCATCGCCCCGAGACTTAGGAAATTCGTTCCCCTGCGTTTTGCTCTCAATCGCTCTTCCCAGCTACAAGACGGCCCGGAGAGGCTCCAAGAAGGCTGCAAGGTACCCAAAGACAAAGTCTGGACAGGTCAAAGGCCTCCCAGAAACGTCTGGACGCCCGAAGGGACGTCGAGAGGTCTCAGGAAGCCGAGGAGTGCCTCGGAATTGCGCCCGCCCGCCCGCCGCCCGCCCCCGACGGCGGAGCTTCTCGCACCTTCGAAGCCCGCCCTCCCGCCCCGCCGGCCCAAGGAGCACGGCCCTGGAAAGCGAAACACACAGAACCCAACAATTGCGCCGTCTGTGCTTGGGGCTTCTGAGGTAACCTCGCAGGGTTGCTGCAGAGAGCCTTGAAGTGGCTCCAACGCGGCCCGAGGACACGGCCCGCCCAGATAGGACCCCGAGATGCCCCCCAGGGCAGTCCCAGGATGGTTCCACCGAGCCTGCTCTGATGAGCGCGGCAAGGCAGTCGCGCCCGGGAAGGCCCGAAGACAGCGAAGAAAACTGACCAAAGAGCTCCAGGGCCTTACGGTCAGTCAGTCAGACGCCTTGCGCCAGACGGCGCGCGAGCGGAGGAGGAGGAGGAGGAGGAGGAGGAGGAGGAGGAGGAGGAGGAGGAGGAGGAGCCCACAGGGAACCTCCAAAAAGAGTCGGGCCGTTCCTCGTATCTGGGTCGGAGAGCCTACTCGTGGCGGACACTCGCCTTGGCCAGGAAAGCCACTCTGGTGAGAGGGAACGATGGGGGGGGACCAATCAGAGGGGGAACATCGACCTGGAATCGGTGAGACATCCCGAAAACATCGGCGATACAGTCGAAACTGAGAGGAAGGATGCGGGATAAGGATGCAGGGGCATTGGACGCACATGCCAAAGCTTTTCGAGCGCGGCTGGCCATCAACAGCGGTTGAGGATGAACTGAATATGACCGAAGAGGCAAGGATGCAAGGACACTCCTGGGAAATCGATTATTCGTCCTATCGGCTTCGACTGTGGGCCCACGAGGGCTAAACCGCACTTTGAGCGCGGTTCTTTATGTTCGGCGATGACGGGCGTCATGGGGGGGGGGCGGGGGGGTATGACGTAACGCCCCCCCCCCCCGCCATGTGGCGCAGGCACCACAGCCGCGCCCGCCCCGCCATGTGGCTCAGGCACCACAGCCGCGCCCGCGCGCACGACGCGACGAGCGACGAGCGACGAGCGACGACGACGACGACGACGACGACGACGACGACGACGACGACGACACGAGCAGCATGTAGGTGGCGATCTGCCGCACTGAGCCTATATACACCACAACGCTCGCGTGCACCACAACTCGCGTGTACACCACAACGCGTGCGTACACCGCAACTACCGTGTGCAACGCAGCGCCTGGGTACACCAAAGTGTGCTTGCGTACACTACAACGCCAGTGTACATGTGTACACCGCAGAAACCACGTGCAACACACCGCCTGTGTACACCACAATGCTTGCGTGCACCGCAGCGCCTGTGCACGCCACAGCGCCTGTCTACACCACAGCATCCGCGTGCAACGCAGCGCTGGTGTACACCACAGTGCCTGCGTGCGTAAGAAAGGTAGAAGGAGCATGTACGTGAGGATGTGCTGCGGACAACGCCACGCAAGGAAAGTGCTGATAATCGAATGCGACGTTCTTCCCTCCTCCCTCCTCCTCCGCTTCCACCTCCTCCTCCTCCTCCTGCTTACACGCTGTCGTACGGGTTGGCGCTACAGCGCACGTGCGCATCTCAGCGTGCACCGCAGGATGGTCTATTGTATCGGTCCACTTGGTTCTCGGACGGCCAATTTAGGTGGAACCTCCTGGACGCAAATGGGAGGAGTTTGGGTGATGCGGGCGGACTCGGGAGGACTCGTAGATTCCAGCGGCGCTCCTTTGTCCATAACGGATTCCTTCATATTGTTTTCTGTGGAATCCACAAGCGCTCCATTTTGTCATAAGGATTCCTTCTAACAGTATATATATATATATATACAACAGTGGTGACGTGTTGCACATGGTTGCTGTGGTGCACACAGGCGACGTGGTGTTCACAGGCACTGCAATGCACGCAGGCATTGTGGTGTACACTGGCGCTGTGTTGCACAGGCGCTGTGGTGTACACAAGAGCTGTTGTGCCCGCGGGCACGGTGGCAAAACATTGACGCTGTGTTGCACGCGGATGCTGTGGTGTACATAGGCGGCGTGGTGTACAAAGGCGCTGTGGTGCACGCAGGCACTGTGGTGTACACAGGCATTGTGGTGCAAATCGCCACCTACGTGCTGATGCTACCCGTCCTCCGTCATCCCTAAGCATTCCCAAATGCCGCCGGCGCGAACCGTGACGTCATCAACCCCCTCCCCCCAGATGATTGCCGTCATCGGCCCGGAATAATAAACAGGCTCCAGCCGCGTCCGCGCGCACGACGACGATGAGTGACGAGCGACGAGCCACGAGCGACGACGATGAGCGACGACGACGACGACGACGACGACGACGACGACGACGACGACTGCGGACCAGACTCCAATGCGGATTCTTACGCGGACACCTACGCGGATCCCAATGCGCACGGCGACAGTGCCCGGAACGCACTGGGAGGGGGGAGCGTTACGTCATAGGGGGGGTCGGGGGCCATGACGCCCGTCATGCCCCAAACAATAAAAAAAAAAACTTTCGTGGTCTGTCCCGCTCCCCAGCAAGGCCCCTCCCGAGGTCCAGGACCGGCAGAGGAGGCAGGCGCGCTGACGGGCCGGGAGAAAAAGGCCCCAGCCGAACCAGACTCCTGCAAGTCAGATTGTTGAAAAACTGGCCGGGGCTCAGAACATTGAGGAAACACCAAAGGAGGTGTCCGATACCCCAGCGTCGATTGCACCCGCAGGGGTACTTAGGGTTCCTGGGTCACCCAACTTCGTGCATCGCGCCCCCGCGATGCGCGATGCGCGGCTTTCAAAGCGCCCTCGCGACGCCGCCCTGGAGAAACGCGCCTCTCTAACCCAAGCCGCGACGCACGATGCGCGATTACGATTATGTTCGCGCCCTTGGGGGCGACCTAGGAGTTCGCCCGTGGTCGCAGACCGAAGCCCAGGACCTGACTCCCCAGAACACTTCTGGGGTGCGTTCTGACCAGAGTTTCGATGCCATGCCAGCGGTGGCGACGAGGGCCTCCCAGGGGGCCCAGAAGGGGGGCAAAAAGGGGAGGGTGGCGGTCTGGGCACCTTTACCCCCTCGGAAGGCCGAAGCCCAAGACCGGCAGAGAAGGCAGGCACGCGGATGGGCAGGGCAGGAGCGAAAAGCTCGGAAGGTGAGGCCCCGGCCGGGCGCCAGGTGGCGCCTGCGGCCGCCCGCCGCTCCCCGGCCTGGCGCAGCTGCGCCATGCGCCCCCGCAGCTGCTCCCTCTCCGCCTGGAGCCTCTCCGCGCAGCCGAGGGCGCCCTTCCCGGGCGGGTGGCAACGGGGGGGGGGCACACATGGGGGGGGGGCAAGGTAAAGGGCCACTTTGTGGGGCCTTTTTCTTCACCCCTCATGTAGGTCACCCCCCATTGCCACCCGCCCGACCTTCAGGCACTTGCCGAGCACCGCGTTCTCCTCCTCATGGGCGAGGGCAGGGTCGGGGCACTGTCAGGGCGGGGTACATCGGGGATCTTTGCAAGCCGGCGGCTCCGAAAAATGCATCGGGCGCCGCGGCCTCCTCAGAGCGCGGCGGAACGCTCTGGAGCGATTTGTCCCTTTGCTGGGCCTGCCGGGCCCGCGGCTGCTCGGACTGGGCGTTGCGCACTACTTGGGCCGCCAAGGGAAGCGGTGGATGTGAACACCGGCCCGCCTGCCAAGGGGTCAGGCAGGCGTCCGCAGATCCGCCCCCTCCCCTCGGCGAGTCCAAGAGCAGGCGCGGCGCGAGAGGCGGCGGATTGGACAGGACAGGACGCTTGGCGGAGGCACGCTTCGGCCGCGCATCGCGCCGCTCCGCCTTCGCGCCCAGACGCCGTCGACGCCGCGGGGGCCACGTGTAGCCATTCCGGAGTATATCGCGGATGAGGCCGTCGGAAACATGGGCGTGCATTTATTTTTGCCAGATCCACCTGGAGCGACTTCGACGCGCAAGTGGAGACGCGGCGCTGCTTCTTCAGCTGCCTGGTCAAAAACCGCCCCACCTCCTCCATCGCCTTCCGCGGCCCTTGCGGCCCGCAGCTGACGCGGCCCGCGCCCGCGGCGTTGGCTACCCGGTCTTCTCGGCGTTATGAGTGCGGCAGTAGTTCCCGCGGTGGCGCACGCGCGGGCTGGCGTCTGAGAGTCTGCGCCCCCTTCGCAACCTCGCCCCATTTCGAACGCTGCACACTGCGAAGCACGACGATTTTGCGCTGCGCCTCGACATGGAAACCGTTCAGATGCCGCGTCTCGGAAACGACTGGCATAGCCGGCGGGCGCTGCTGGCGGACGCCAGCGAGGCGAGATGGGCGCGACGATCTGGCTTGATGCGTGCGCCGATACCGCTACGGATCCACTGCCAAGTCAGCGCGGCCCAGCCGCGCGCAACGCAATGCGGCGCACAACAAACCAAAGTAAAAACAACGCAACCCATCAAATATGGACTGCAATGCAGTCCAGCGCAAGCGATCGCAACGCAGTGCAAAAAAGCTATTCGAGAGGAGTTCAATGGAAATCGAATCGCTGCTAAGTCAATGCGAAAGTAATGAATAACAGAAGGAGCCCAAACCTGGCCACGCTTTTAGCTACGTTTTGGTCATTATTCCAAGTGGCCCGCGCGGACACGCGGCCCGCGCGCACTCGGGCAAGGCTATGCACATGGAAAATAAAACTCAATATCTGCAGTCGCGCAGCCTCGTAGAAAACGGGCGGGGTAAATCGCAGGGGGCGCGGAGTCGAGATTCTTCTGCTGAGAGGCGAAGCGGAACGAGTTCAACCGGAACGCGGATTGAGTTGATGTGAGAACGTGCCGAATAAATTCTTACAACGTTATACATCTATATTACTCAGGGGAAACAGGGTGGGCGGGGGCCGGAACCTACTCCACCGCAGGCGGATGACACGTTGTAGAATTATACAGGGGAAAGCGGGCCTCGTCGGGAATGGTCAAAACTTGGAAAAAGGCATTGCGTCACAGGAGGAAGCCGAGCCTGGCTGGCAATTCCGCCAAGGCAGCGATGTCGGCGTTGTCGCCGCCCCAAAATCACCCGCGTGGCTCACCGCGGCCCGCCTCGTCGCCAACGCTACCAGGGCCGCTGCCAGCAACGCCGTCAAAGTCGCCGTCATCGCCGCCAACCTCGTCGTCGGCGCCGTCCGCCGTTGTCAACGTCGCCGCCGTCGCGGCCGCCGCGACAAGGCGCGGTCGCCGTCGCCGCCGACGCCAGCGCCGTCGCCGCCGTCGTCATGGCCGCCCCCGCCGCCGTCACCGCGGCCGTCGCCGCGGACGTCGCCGCCGGCATCGTCGCCGTCGTCGACGCCGCCATTGCCGTCGATGGCGAGGCGACGGCTTGGCGGGCCCAAGCAGATAGCGCGCTGGGCGCCGCGCAGACGCGCGCGCGGACTCGACTCAGAATGCTCAGATGCCGCTCGCCGCCCGCTGCTTCTCGACCACAACGGCGCACGGCTTCCAGAAGCCCCTGGCACAATTCAACGCCGCAGTCTGCGCTGTCTCGAGCCGGCAGACGGCGCGCGCCCTCTCCTTGCGCGCCATCTCCCCCAATGGCGTCTTCTGAGCCATCGCGCCCTTCAGATCCATCTGACGGAGCGTCTGCTTCATGCGGCCCCAATGCCGCTCCCCGGGTTTCTTAACTTGACTGTGGCGGCCTTGTGCTCCTTCGCGACGCCCTCTTTGTCGCAGAGCGCGTGCCAGGGGCCGTTGCGGCGGGCGGGCCCCGGTCTCTTGACGGCGCCGACCAACTCCCTGGATCTCTCGCGGCCGCGGCCTACTCGACACCGGTGAGCTCCTTGCGCGCGCGAGTCGCGACGGTGGAGAACCCGCCCTCTGAGCAGCCGCCCCGCGACGAGACTGCCCTCGATAGCGGTGCCCGGCTGTGGTCGGCGTTCTTGCCGTTCCAAGAAGGCTTGAAAGACTCGCTATGCGTCCGCCGCATGCGTTGCTCGTCGCGCTTCAGAAAATTCAAGCGATCCGCCGGGCCCGCCAGCGGCGCGGGAACGACGACGCCGTCCGTGGACAAAGCCGATTTCTCTCGCAGCCCCTTCGCGCTGAGGCCCAAAACGCTCGGGGCAGACACCAGCCGCGCATCGCGCTGCTACTTCGCGCGCAAACGCCCTCGCCGCCCCGGGCGCCACTTTCAGCCGCTCCGCAAGGGCATCTTGCGGATGAGGCCGTCGGAACGATGGGCGCCCATATTTTTCGCCAGATCCACCTGGGGCGACGTCGACGTGCAAGTGGATGCGCGGCGCTGCTTCTTCAGCTGCGCGATCAAGAACCGCCCCGCCTTCATCGTCGCCTTCTGCGGCCCCTGCGGCCCGCGCCTGCAAAACTTGCTCGCGGCCAGGCCCTTTTTGGCATCGACCTTGCGGCAATAATTCGGGCGAGTGCACGGGCGCGGGCGGGCGCCTGAGAGAGCCCGGGCCCGCTTCGTAATCTCGCCCGATTTGAGGCGCTGCTGATCTCGAAGCATGACGATTTTGCGCTGCGCCTCGAAATGGAAGCCGCTCGGGCGCTGTTTCTCGGAAGCGACTGGCACGGCCCGTGGGCGTTGTGGAAATAAGAGGTTCCGCGAAACAGGAGGAGGCCGAACCTAGCTATGCCGTTATTCCAGTTGTTGGCAATGTTTCCAAATGGCCCGCACGGACCCGCGGCCTGCGCGCCCTCGGGCAAGGCAACACATACAACGAAAATCCATGAAGATCTGAAGTCGCCCCGCCTCGTAAAACACGGGGGAGCATGTTTCAGGCGACGCGGAATAGGTTTCCTTCTGCTGAAAAGCGAAGCGGAGTAAGTTCAACCAGGAAGCGGATTATGTTAATCCACGTGGACAAAACGTGCGGAGAAAGTTCTTGAATCGTAAGAATTTTATGATGTTGAGGGGAAACGGAGTCGACAAAACCGAAACCTATTCCACCACAGTCGGATGACATGTCGTAGGATTGTACGGGGGGAGAAGGGCCTCGTCGACGGAAATGGCCAAAACGTGGACATCGGCATTGTATGACGTGATGATGGAGGCCGAGCGTGTAGTAGTAATAACAAATGAGATCGCCCCCTATATTCTTATCAGCCCGCCCGCGCAGAGAGACCAGCGGAGAACAGAACATTCCTGCACACTTACCGAATGTCACCGAGAAACGGCGACGTGACTCGCCCCACACAAACCCGCCCGAACAAAAAAACGGCGAGCACAACGCAAATATTCAGTGAACCTCTTCGAACACAACAGCGACAACGACACGCCAAAACACTTACCGGGACGCATGCGAACCCTGCCACAAGGGACTTCGATGAAACTTCCCGAATCTCCTCATGAAGCCACGCGCCGTGTGGGGGGCGTGCAAAAACTGGACTTGGGGCGCATGTAAGCTATGTTATTGAAACTTTCTGTGGAGTTCCCTATGAGACCACGAACAGCGTGATGCGTGTGTGCCCAAATTTGCCAGGGGACATATCTGAACCCTGACGCTGGGGCCTTCGGCGGCGCCTCCCTTGAGGCTACGCGCCTCAAGGAGGCCCGCGAGCAAACCGCGGTCCGCATCACGCGCCACAAAGAACGCCGAGGGGCCGAGGAACCCCAAAACAAAAACGGAGACGAGAGATCCTGCGAAAACTTAATGCACTCTCCCCGAGAAGACGGGAAACGGCGACGCCGCACCTCGGGTGGTACCCACTGGAGTCTCCGCAGAGGGCGGTAATCCACTGAGTATACGCATGAACTAACGCTATGTTGTGTGAGTTCCTATCAGGTGTAAAACAAGTTATGCCCATGAAACAAAAGGTGGTATGGATCTTACGCGCATAAAGCAACGTGTTTCCATACGGTGGAAACAACATGTACGTACAATTGTCGGCGAAGTATATAATACATATTTTGACCAGAGTTAACATAAACACATATGGAGTAGTTTCAATAGTTTAGCAAATTCCGAAGCATCTATTATACCACTATTCCTGCTTCCTGGTTCCCGTTTCCGTGGCTTCCTGCGGTCCCCAAATTCCGGTTCATGGATCTCGGTTCCCGGCCTCTCTCTCTCTCTGTCTCTCTCTCTCTCTCCCTCCCTCTACTCTCTACTCTCTCTTCCTCTCGCCGTCTTCCTGTTTGCTGGTGTATCACGCGTCTCTCATATACCTCTTGCTGTACGAATAGATACGTATCAAATTACATGTTGAACTAAACTGAATTATGTATGTAAATATACACATATATATACATACATCTATATATATAGACCGCGCTCCCTCTCTCACCCTGTTCTTCACTCCATCCCTATTTCTCTTTGCCTTCTTGCATACGTACATCCTTACATCTGTCTCCCAACTTCTCCTTACATATGTACCGCGCCTGTGAGTAGACGTACGCCAAGATATCCCCCAATCAGAGCTTGCCTCTGTAGGGGTCCTGGCGGATTGAAGAGTAGGTGAGGTGTGCCGCCGATTCGGTGGCCGGGCCCGGGTGCCCGGGTGCCCGGGTGCCCGGGTGCCCGGGTTCGCCGCCGACTCGGTGGCCGGGCCCGGGTGCCCGGATGCCCAGATGCCCGGGTGCCCGGGTGACGGGTGCCCGGTGTCTGGGTGGGTGCCCGGGTGCCGGGTGCCCGGGTGCCCGGTGCCCTGTAGCCCTATAGCCATGTAGCCCTACATCCCTATATCCCTATCGCCCTATAGCCCTATAATAGCCTTATAGCCCTAGCCCTATAGCCCTATAGCCCTATAGCCCAATAGCCCTATAGCCATATAGCCCCAAACAAATTCTGATTGGGTTTTTTCTCCGGTATCATGTGTGTATATATACACACATTCCCCACTCAGAGCTTGCATCTGTAGGGGTCCTAGCGGATTCTAAAGGGTTAGGATTTGTGCGGCAAGATTTCGGTAGCCGGTGGCCGGGTGCCCGTGGGTGCACGGGTGCCCGTGGGTGCCCGGTGCCCCAGGATTTCGGTGGCCGGTGGCCGGCTGCCCAGGTGCCCGTGGGTGCCCGGGTGCCCGGGTGCTCGGGGGTGCCCGGAGGTGCCCGGGGGTGCCCGGGTACCCTATAGCCCAATAGCCCTATAGCCCATATAGCCCATATAGCCTTCATATAGCCCTATAGCCCTATCGCCCTATAGCCCTATAGCTCTACGGCACTACAGCCCTAGAGCCCTAGAGCCCTATAGCTCTAGAGCCCTCTAGCCCTCTAGCCCTATAGCCCTATAGTCCAATAGCCCCATATAGCCCATTAGCCCAATAGCCCTATAGCACTATACCCCTATAGCCCATATAGCCCTGTAGCCCCATAGCCCTATAGCCCTATAGTCCTATAGCCCCATCAAAATTATGATTGGGTTTTTCTCCGGCATCAATCATATATGCATGGTCGAAGTTGTGTTTACGTGCATACATAACTATGTGTACCGATATCTCGCTTTTCTCTGTAGGCATTACGTTTAAATAGTGCCTCCCTCTATGTCTCTCTCTCTCTCTTGTTGTTTTTTGTTGATATCTCTCTCTGCATCTGGCTATACCATAACATCTGTATTCGTGTGAGCATATATGTATACATACGTGTTGATGGACGTGTAGTTTACAGCGTACCACACTATCGTCGTCCATCGATGGTTATATGACGGTGTCTGGTTACAGATATAGTTAGTTGAGCCTAACACGATACACCTACACATGTACATGTGTGACCCTGCCATTATCTCCACCTCCCTCCCACTCTACAACGCTATATCTAGTATACGTGTGTACACATACGCATATATAGCGTGTACGTTTTGATATCTCTGAGTACATCTGCAGGTATACCCTCGATCGCTCTCTCTCTCTCTCTCTCTCTCTCTATGTTAAGCCATTCCTTTGATTCCGATGTTCTCACGTTGTTATATCCCTCTCTGTGTATACACATCGTATTCACACATCCGCACATACATACACACATACAAGTATACATACATACATACACGTACATACATATATACATGCACGCACACACATACATACACATATATACGCACATACATACGTACGTACAGACATAAGTATCTACGAGAGAGCGCGCCCGCAAGGCCCGAGCAAAGGGGAGGGGGGGCTAGGCTTAAGCTACCCCCCCCTCCCTTGAGCCGCCCTTGTTGGAAGCACCCCCCCCCCTCCCCCCCTTTTTTTTGCAAGGGGGGGGGCTTACAGCTACCCCCCCCTCCCCCCTTGGGCCCTCCCCGGAAGCTACCCCCCCCCTCCCCCCCTTTCCAAAGGGGGGATGGTGCTTAAGCTACCCCCCCCCTCCCTTGGCGCTGCCCTGCTGGAAGCTACCCCCCCCCTCCCCCCCTTTCGTGCAAAGGGGGGGGGGTGCTTGGAAGCTACCCACCTCTCCCCCCCCCTTTGGCCGCCCCGGAAGCTACCCCCCCCTACCCCCCTTTCCAAAGGGAGGGGGGTGCTGAAGCTACCCCCCCCCTCCCTTGGAGACGCCCTGCTGGAAGCCCCCCCCCTCCCCCCCTTTGTGCCAAAGGGGGGGGGGGCTTGGAAGCCCCCCCCCCTTCCCCCCTTTGGCCGCCCAGCCCCCGGAGCCTCCGCCCTCCCTTTCGCCGACGATCCAAACATGAACAATCCACGATCGAGGATGGACGATCGACGATCAACGATCGACGATCGACGTACCCAACCCCTGCGCAAACGCGGGGCGCAAATCCGCCGACCCTGTCGGCGTGTGTGAGGGGCTTTTCCGTTCGAGCCGTCATCTCCGTCATTCTTTGTACTCGTCGTCTCTGTCCTTCCCTTTCCCTGGGACTCCTCTTCCCCTGGGCTCCAGCCAAGCCGACCTTGAGCAACCTCGTAATTGAGTCGAAGGGAAGCCCCTTCCCTTTGATCCCTCCCCCGCCGGGAGGGGGGGGGGTAGGGGGGGGTACCGACCCCCCCCCGGGTCAGATACGACGCCCCCCCCTGGGACTCCTCTTCCCCTGGGCTCCAGCCAAGCCGACCTTGAGCAACCTCGTAATTGAGTCGAAGGGAAGCCCCTTCCCTTTGATCCCTCCCCCGCCGGGAGGGGGGGGGGGGTAGCGACCCCCCCCCCGGGTCAGATACGACGCCCCCCCCTGGGACTCCTCTTCCCCTGGGCTCCAGCCAAGCCGACCTTGAGCAACCTCGTAATTGAGTCGAAGGGAAGCCCCTTCCCTTTGATCCCTCCCCCGCCGGGAGGGGGGGGGGGTGAGTCGAACCCCCCCCCCGGGTCAGATACGACGCCCCCCCCTGGACTCCTCTTCCCCTGGGTTGAGCACCTCGTAATTGAGTCGAAGGGAGCCCCTTCCCTTTCCCTCCCCCGCCGGAGGGGGGGAAGGGAGGGGGGGGGGGTAGCGACCCCCCCCCCGGGTCAGATACGACGCCCCCCCCTGGGACTCCTCTTCCCCTGGGCTCCAGCCAAGCCGACCTTGAGCAACCTCGTAATTGAGTCGAAGGGAAGCCCCTTCCCTTTGATCCCTCCCCCGCCGGGAGGCGAGGGGGGGGTAGCGGGGGGCGGTAGCGACCCCCCCCCAAGGTCAGATACGACGCCCCCCCCCGTACCGACCTTGAGCAACGTCGTAATTGAGTCGAAGGGAAGCCCCTTCCCTTTCCCTTCCCCGCCGGGGGAGGGAGAGGGGGTCCCGGGGGGGGTCCCGGGGGAGTCCCGGGGAAGTCCCGGGTCAGACACGACACCTCCCTCCCCCACCTTCTCGTCCTTCTCCCCGTTCCCCAAAACCATCCCACAGCCCGTGCCTCTTGCTGCGCATTGCGAACAGGGTCGGCGGCACCGGCCGTCAGGCCTTCGCAATAGTTTAGGACACTTTATAAGGGGGGCGATGACGGAGCGAGGGTTACATATGTCTGCAGACGGAATTCGGGAGACTCGCAGGAAACTGGCTTCAGGACAAGGACTAGATAAAGCTGATTAGTTGCAATCCCTGAGCAACCCTAGCCACTTCGAAAGCGGGGATCTCAGATCGCAGCCCCCCAGGGATGGCGAGGTCTAATTTGGGTCCGCGCGTGGCGTCACTGTGCTGGGCCCCCCAGCAGGCCTCGAAAGTGGCGACAGTTTCACAGATCGCAGCCCCCCAGGGATGGCGAGGTCTAATTTGGGTCCGCCGTGGCGTCACTGTGCTGGGCCCCCCAGCAGGCCTCGAAAGTGGCGACAGTTTCACAGATCGCAGCCCCCCAGGGATGGCGAGGTCTAATTTGAATCCGCCGTCGCCCTCACTGTGCTGGGCCCCCCAGCAGGCCTCGAAAGTGGCGACAGTTTCACAGATCGCAGCCCCCCAGGGATGGCGAGGTCTAATTTGGGTCCGCGCGTGGCGTCACTGTGCTGGGCCCCCCAGCAGGCCTCGAAAGTGGCGACAGTTTCACAGATCGCAGCCCCCCAGGGATGGCGAGGTCTAATTTGAATCCGCGCGTGGCCTCACTGTGCTGGGCCCCCCAGCAGGCCTCGAAAGTGGCGACAGTTTCGCAGATCGCAGCCCCCCAGGGATGGCGAGGTCTAATTTGAATCTGCGCGTGGCCCTGACTGTGCTGGGCCCCCCAGCAGGCCTCGAAAATGGCGACAGTTTCGCAGATCGCAGCCCCCCAGGGAAGGCGAGGTCTAATTTGAATCGGCGCGTGGCCCTCACTGTGCTGGGCCCCCCAGCAGGCCTCGAAAATGGCGACAGTTTCGCAGATCGCAGCCCCCCAGGGATGGCGAGGTCTAGTTTGAATCCGCCCGTGGCCCTCACTGTGCTGGCCCCCCAGCAGGCCTCGAAAATGGCGACAGTTTCACAGATCGCAGCCCCCCAGGGATGGCGAGGTCTAATTTGAATCCGCCCGTGGCGTCACTGTGCTGGGCCCCCCAGCATGCCTCGACAGTGGCGACAGTTTCACAGATCGCAGCCCCCCAGGGATGGCGAGGTCTAATTTGGGTCCGCCCGTGGCGTCACTGTGCTGGGCCCCCCAGCAGGCCTCGAAAGTGGCGACAGTTTCACAGATCGCAGCCCCCCGCAAGCAAGACAGGAGGAGGCAAGAGGGAGACGGGACGGGAAGGAGGAAGTGGAGACCACACTGCCCTATTCAAAACGAATACCCAACCAAGGAGGGTTGGGAAAAATACTATCCCCCCCGAAAGTTGCACAAAGTGTAATTCGGAAGACGCCAGCCCGTCGGGTTTGGCAGTGTTCGTGTAAGACGGCGGCCAGCTGGGGGAGGAGGAGGCGGAGGATGGGGGAGGCGGAGGGGGAGGAGGAGGGGGAGGAGGAGGAGGAGGAGGAGGAGGAGGAGGAGGAGGACGGACCCAGATAGAAGAGCGCGCCGAGTTCGGGTGACGGTCGTGGTGGGGCGGTGGGAAAAGAATTGGAGGACAGATAGAAGAGCGCGCCGAGTTCGGGTGACGGTCGTGGTGGGGCGGTGGGAAAAGAATTGGAGGAGGAGGAGGATATGAGAGAGTAGGAGGAGGTAGGAGGAGGAGGAGAGGGAGGAGAGGTTAGAGGTAAGGGGAAGGGGGTGGTGGGAGGTGGAGGGAGGAGGAGAGGGAGGTGTAGGGGAGGAGGAGAGGGGAAACTGAGCGGAGGATGAGGATCACGATAGGATGATGAATGAGAATGAAGATGATGATGAGGAGGAGGAAGGAGGAGGCGATGAGAGAGGAGGAGGAAGATGGGAAAAAAGGAGATGGGAGGGAGGAGGAGAGAAAAAACCGGGGGGGGGAGGAGGATGAGAACGGAAACGGAAGGACCCCAGCGGGGGAGTACCGAATGATGATAATGATGATGATGATGAATGATGATGATGGATGATGGTGATGGTGATGGTGATGGTGATGATGAGGATGAGGATGAGGAGGATGAGGAGGATGACTATGAGGAGGATGAGGGGGACGAGGAAGAGGAGGAGACAAAAGGAAGAAGAGGAGGAGGGAGAGGGGCGGGAATAAATGGAGGCGAAAGGGAGGGCGATGGCTCCGGGAGCTGGGCGGCCAAAGGGGGGAAGGGAGGGGGGGGCTTCAAGCCCCCCCTTTTGCACCAAGGGAGGGAGGGGGGGGGGCTTCCAAAGCCCCCCCCTTTCAAAGCGGGGGTGTGGCTCACCCCAGCTCCATTAAAAGGAGGGAGGGGGGGGGGTAGCTTGGAAGCCCCCTCCCCCCTTTCCGGCCAGGAAAAGGGAGGGGGGGGGGGTAGCTTCCGAAGCCCCCAACCCCCCCACCCCCCCCCCTTTCAAAGGGGGGGGGGGGGTGGGGGCACCCCCCGGCTCAATTAAAGGTAGGGGAAGGGGGGGGGTAGCTTGGAAGCCCCCCACCCCCTTTCCGAACCACGAGAAGGGGGAGGGGGGGGGGGCTTCCGAAGCCCCCCCCCCTTTGGCAAGGAAGGGGGGAGGGGGGTAGCTTCAAGCTGGGGCCCCCCTTTTAGTCTATCGGGCCCCACGCGCTCGCTCTATCGTATCTACATATATACAGACATGCATGCATACATGCATGCGTTCCTGCACACGTGCATACATACATACACACACGTCCATCCATCCATCCATCCATCCATCCATCCATCCAACCATCCATCCATCCATACACACAGTCACACCTACACACATACACATTCACAAACAAACATATATATATATATGTATGTATGTACATTCACACATACACCCATACGTACATACATACATACACACATACCCACATACATGCATACATACATGCAGACACATATACATGCATACACGCATGCACACACATACACACATACACATATGCATACATACATACATTCATACATATACATATACATACATACATACATGTTTTATATGAGTAAATACATTCATATGCACATGTATACATACATGCATGCATGCATACATACATACATGTTATCATTATTCTTCGTTCTCCCTCTCCTGGTTCCCCATGTCCCGAACACCTGCCCCAAATCATGGATTCCTGTTTCCCGGTTCCCGGTTCCGGTATCCTGGCTCCCAGCTCCCCGTTCCCAATTCCCATCTGCTGGTTCCCGATTCCCAGCTCCCGGCTCCCAGTTCTGGGTTTCCGGTTCCCTTCACTATTCCTCCATAATGGGAGGATGACAACAAGAAGGAGGGGGAGGAGGAGGGGAGGAGGAGGAAGAGGAGGACAAGGAGGAGGTAAAGGAGGAGGAAGAGGAGGAGGAGGAGGAGGGGGAGGAGGAAGAGGAGGAAAAAGAGGAGGTAGAGGAGGAGGGGGAGGAGGAGGAAGGAGGAGGGAGGAGGAGGAGGAGGAGGACGGGGAGGAGGATGAGGAGGAGGAGGAGGAGGAGGAAGTGGACTAACGTCCAGCCCTCCTCCTGAGTCCCCTCCATCCGCCCTCCCGCCCTCTGCGCCCTGTCTGCTCGCGCTCGCCTCGCCCCCCCCCCCTCGCGGATCCTTCAGCCCGTCGGCGGCCGCCCTCGCGGCGGAGGCGCGCTCCTTGTAGGCCGCCCGCAGCTCCGCCCCGCGCGCCCGCTGGCCGTCCATGTCCGCCGCGCGCCTGAGAGGACAGGGGCTGGTCGTTACCCTCGCCCTCGCCCTCGCCCTCGCCCTCGTCGCCGTCGCCGTCGCCGTCGCCGTCGCCGTCACCGTCGCCGTCGTCGTCGTCGTCGTCGTCGTCGTCGTCGTCGGCGTCGTCGTCGTCGTCGTCGTCGTCGTCGTCGTCGTAGTGGTGTGTCGTCGTCGCGGTCCCCTCACCCTCACCCTCCTCACCCTCCACCCCTCCCACGGCCTCATCCGATCCCTGCCGCCGCCGCCTCCTCCTCATCCATCGAATCCCTCGTCCTGTTCCTCCTCTGCCTCGCAATCCCCTTCTCACTGCCCCTCAGCCTCATCCAACCTCACCTTCCTTCTTCCCTATCCTGATGTTGCTGGTGGTGCTGGTGTTGCTGCTCCTCCCCCTCCTCGTCCTCCTCGTCCTCCTCCTCCTCCTCCTCATCCTCCTCTTTCCCCAGATCGTCCCTCTTCCTCGTCATCATCTTCGTCCTCGTCGTCCTCCTCCTCCTTCTCCTCGTCCTCGTCCTCCTCCTCCTCCTGCTCCTCTTCCGTTTCCTTCTCCTCCTCCTCCTCCTCCTCCTTCTCATCCTCCTCCTGCTCCTCCTCCTCCTCCCTCTCCTCCTCCTCTTCCTCTTCCTCCTCTTCTTCATCCTCCTCCTCTTCCTTCTCCTCCGTTTGTTTTTGCGTTTGGCGGACATGAAGACAGAGCTTGCGACATTCCTTGAACAACAAAAACCGTACTACCCCGACCTAGGCATGTGCGAACAAATTAAGGCTGCTGCCAGTGCGGGCACAAGTCTGGCCGACAGAAATCGCAAAATCCGCCGACCTTGTCGGCGCGTGTGAGGGGCTTGTCCGTTCGAGTCGGCGCCTCCGTCATTCAGCGAAATTGAGCAAGGTCGTAATTGACTCGAAGAGAAGCCCCTTCCCGTTGATCCCTCCCCCGCCAGGGGGGGGGCCCTGGGGGGGGACCCGGGTCAGATACGACTCCCCCCCGGGGGGTCCTGGGGCCCAAAAAAGCCTCAAGACGGGCCAAGAGTGCCCCAAGAGGCCCCCAAGACGGTCCAAAAGGACCCCGAATCGCCGAACGATCTGTCCAAGACGCCTTGACGGCATCCAGACGGCCCACGAGTCCTGCAAGACACCCCAAGAGGCCTCCAGGAGCACTCCAAAGAGGGCCCCAAGAGGAAACAACACTGATTTCCCATTGGTTTTTGATGCATTTCGGCGTTCTCGTCTGTTCCGCTTCCCGACGCTCCAAGACGGCCCAGCAGGCCCCCCAGATCGCTCCAAGACGGCCCGCGAGGGCTCCAGGAGGGACCCAAAACGGCCCAAGAGGGCCCCAGGACGGCCCAAAACGCCTCCAAGACGGCCCAAGAGGCCCCCAAGATGGCTCCAAGAGGGTGCCCAGACGAGGGACTAGAACGGACATTTCGAGCCCTCGGCCCCGAGAGGCTCCCAGGAGGAACCAAGAGGCCCCCAAGAGGCCCCAAGAGGCCCCTAAGAGGTCCCCAGGAAGCCCCGAGAGGCCCCCAAGAGGCTCCCAAGAGGCCCTCAAGGGGCCCCCGAGAGCGCTTCGAAGAGACCCCAAGAAGCATCCATGAGGACTCTGACCCACGTCAGCGTCGTTGTCGTCGCCGTCGCCACCGTTGTCGTCGTTCCCCATTCAGGGACGACGGCACCTGCCGTAAGGCCTTCGCAATATGAGGTAGGTCCCCTAGAGGGCGCAGAGTAACTAACCAGCAGCCGATGGGAGGGAGGGGAAACAACCAACACACGTAACATAAACAACAAGGAGGAATCCGTACAAGAGAGGTCGAAATTCACTCGCGAGCTCACAGGGATAACATTACAGCGCGCATGCTTGGTGTTCAAGTTTTGTCCCTGTTGGCGTGGGCCCCAGGGGTCAGTCAGACATGCCGCCGACGCTATCAGTACTAGACTCGTCCCGCGCCCATACATCATCCCTCCCAACCCTTCGCAAGTGTCTGTAGGCTGGCGCTGTAGCAGGGCTCGATACAAATGGGGCGGTGTGCACAATGTAAGGCTGGCACTTTCTGTGTAGGTTGGCCTGTCTTGGATGGCTGAGGGCATCGAAGTAAAGAGCCACTGTCATAGTCTATATGACTACAGGCCTGGTTCGGGGGTGGGGTTGGCACAATAATGGCGGGCCTATGGCTTTGCACTCTTGCTGATTAAACGTAGAAGTGAAAGAGCAGGAACTACCCTCCCCCATCCCAGAGCTCCGGCACACTGAACCACTCCCCTAATCCGTAGTCTGAGAGGCGAGCAAGCTCAAAGTAGCGGGTCGGTGCTTCCTGTACGAAGTATCAAAGTGCATGGGCACCCTTGAAAAGTGGTGCAGGGCGATGGCGAACAGGCAATTCACGAGGCAGTGAACGCGAGACGGCAGACCACAGAGGGGATCAAGTTCCCCCTGCCGAGGTGCGTGTCTTCACCTCGTATGTCCTCACTAAGTCCATCTGATGCCCCCCCTCCCCTCCCGCAGTGCGCGTGGGGTTGGCGCTGTAGAAGTCGAGTGGTTGGGCTTGACGTGTCCCGACGTTTATTTGCCAGCTGCAGGCCCGCTCTTTGGTCCTCGGCGGGGACGCACCTTCGCCGCACCCTGGCATGGGGGTGGGGGTGGGATTTGGACGAGAATGTGATACGCTCAGACCTAGAGGAGGAAAGATAACTATGCGCACACACACACACACACCGATTCTGGCCAGGCCCATCCTGAGCCAAGGATCGGTGCATACGCCCTCCTACCTTGTCCAGGAAGGTATACGCACCGATCCTGGGTGCAGGATGGGCCTTGCCAAGATCGGTGCATGTGTATAGTTCTCTTCGCCCGACCTAGAGGAGCACCACTGGTAGCCTTATAAAAGGCTGGGGAAAACGACCCCAGGCAATATGAGCTGCTGCAGTACGCACTGGCACTGGTAACGCAGGATGGGGCTGAACCTCGAACGGCTGGTAAGTTGAGGCCGGCCTGAGAACTAGCTAGCCTGCGTTTAACCAAGGGCTAGTAAGAGAGAACACGCATGTGGCAAAGTATCATCTCGGTCTGCTGAGCAGATAGATGCGCTTTAGTGTATTTGATCCTCCCCCCTCCCACCCAGTGCACGCCTCCCTCCTCCCGAGTAAGTTTGTGATCTTTGCCAGGAGGCACCGTGTTAAATCAGTCACCTCTGTGGTGAGATCGCGCGCCTGCAAGGGTCGTGTAGACAGTAAGGGAAGAAAAGTTGCTGACAGCTGCTGCAGGGGAAAAAATGAGGTGGCTGGCAAGGGCATTGCGACTGGTGCAAACTACCGGGCGACACACCCAGACCTATTTCGCCGTAAGCTGCCTGGTGGGAGCTTTGCAGTAGGGCATCCCTAACCTGCATGCTTGGCAATGCAAGCATTGCATTGCAATTCGCGCCCATAGATAGAGAGAGCACTAGGGTCTTCTGAGTCTGCAAGAAAAGAGGTAGAGGTCGGTGCTGGTAGGTAGAGTCGCTGTCGGTAGTGGTCAGTGCTACTTGTTGGCGTGGTCAACGCGGTGCTGGTGTTCGTTGTGCAGGTGATCATTGATGCTGGTGGCGGGGGTCGTTGTTGGTGTGCAGTTGCTGGTTGAGGTCGGTGCTGGTGGTTGAGGTCTGTGGTGTTTGAGGTCGATGGTGGTGGTCGGAGGCGACGGTGAATGCTGTCGGATAGGTGGCACTCGTGGGCGGTGCTAGTCGGAGTCGTTGCGACCATTGAAGTCGGCAATAGCATGGTCGACGCTGGTGGTCAGGATATGCCAACGTCGAAGTTCACGGTTGTAAAACAACGTTGCACGGTATCAAACGCCGAACCAGCGGCCCGCTGTCTCCGACATCCAGTGGGAAAGCCGAGCAATGACCTCATGGGGGTATTGGGGGAGCTATCTTGGCACCATCTGCGTGATCTGAAGAAATGACGGAGTGCTCAGAAGAAAATGACGGGATGCTCAGCGATGCCCGACCTGGGGCTGATCACCTCGCTGGAGATGGGCCAGGAGCTGGAGTGGAGACTTCCACTTCGACGTCAACTGCGGGTGCCCATGAGAGTGGAGGTGAGGCTGATCCACCAGGGCCTGCTCGTAAGCACTTGAGGTGCTCGCATGGTCGACGAGATCGGCGCGTTGCGTGTTGGGGGGGCGTCAAGGGGTGGTCAAGCTTGGCCTTGGCCCCCGCGCCTAACCCGAGGCATTGCGCAAGGGCCCCCATGCCGGGCGCGGGCTGGGCCTCCCGTCGCCAAAATGGTGAGCAGGTCGATGCTGCAGCGTGGTCTTCGCTCTCTGCAATTGATGCTGGCGTGGCCGATGCTGGAGGTGGAGGGCGCTGCTGGTGGGTGGAGGCCGATGCTGGCATGCGATCAGCGCTGCTGGTGTAGCCAACGCCGGTGGAGGTCGGTGATGGTGCTGGTAGTGCTGGTGACGTTTAGTGCTGACGGTGGTGGTCGTCGTTGTTGCGTCGGATTTGTTGCTGGGGTTCGGTGCTGATGGCTGAGGTCAATGCTGGTGAAGGTCGACGGTGGTGGTTGATATTTTCGGCGTGGTGATGCTGATAGGGGATCGGTGCTGGTCGAGATCTTATGTAAGTTATGAAGTCGGTGTAGGAATTGTGAGTGCTGGCGGTGGAGGTCGATGCTGGTGGAGGCGAGTGCTGGTAGGCGACGGTCGGGATCTCGGTGATGTTGGTCAATGCATTAAATGTCGACGATGGGAGGTGGTGCTGTTGCATTGCTGTATGTGGACAATGCTGGCGTTAAGTTCGGTGCCGTCGTCGTCATTGTTAGTGGTATCGGTAGAGATGTATATGTTGATGGTGTTGCTGTTATTGGTATTGGATGCTGTTGGATGATGGGAAGGGTCGGGCTGGTGAAGATCTGCAATGGTGGACAATCTCTGTGGTTGTCGGCGCTGTTGAGATTGGGCGTATGGCCGTGGCCAATGTGGGCGCATGGTTGGGCGTGGTGCGCTCTGTGAAAATCGACGCTGTACTGGGCGTGGTCTGGTGCGATGCGGGCGCAATGCGCGTCGTATAGCTGGGTGCCTTGCAGACGGGCTAGACATGGAGCAACCCGCAGTGCTCGCATGTGGTCTAGAAGTCCTGTGGTATATGCCGGTCGAAGAGGGGTCAGTCAGAATGAGGTACAGGTGCCGCGCACTGCGTCAAAGCCTTCGCTAAATGATCGGTGAAAGTCGACGGAGGTCCGTCGGTAGATTGCATGCGCCCTGGCTGGAAAGTAGGGTGCAGGGTTGTGTGATAGACACTGGCATCTATTTCTGTTGCGTACTGATGAAATATCCATTGCCGATGTTGGAAAGTCTAGAGCCGATGCCCTTGTCGGTGCGTTGGTCGGCTTGCCGAAGATGCATTGGTCGAGGTCAACCGCTTGTGTCGCCGATGCTACTTGGCGAAGCTAAGGTATCTGCCATTGTTGGGCGCGCTCGAGTGCCATCTTGGGTGGTTTGAAAAAAGACAGCTGGTAACTGTGTGTATTTGGCGATGCGCAGCAGTAAGATCACGTTTTGCGCGCGCCTGCCGGAGACTCGTGCGCAATAATTGCTGAGTCGACTGGTTGGGTGCTCCCCATTGCTCCGTGGTTGTCTTGTGTGTCACTGAGGCTGTCCATGTGTCATTGGAAGGTCGTGCAATGATGGCTGCTATCTGGCCTTATACGATTCGTTCGGCCCAAATGTTCGTTACATCTATCTCTGCTAGGTCGAGTGGTGAGTCGCTGTCGTATCCAACACTGATGCACGTGTACCACTGCGTGATGCAATTGTGCTCAAGAGGCCGTTGAAGGTCGTTGAAGCACCTTGCGTTCTGAAAGAAGGGCAGGATGTAGATCAGATTCCTACTGTCTGGCTGTAGCTGGTAGGTCTGTGGTCGTGGTTGGTGGGTGAAGTGCTCGGGTGTGTCGCTTGTAGCTGGCAGGCTTGATCGCTGTGGTCGTGGCTGTGTCGGCTCGTAATCGTTTGCCCTTGTTCGCTCCTGTGTCGTGTCAGTCGCGCGTCTGCAGTGCTTGTATAGCTTCGTGTAGCATCGGTTGCACATGCTGCATGTAGTAGTTACGGCAGCGTGCTACTCTGTACCGTCGGTGCGTCGGGAGTCCCAGCCGTGTGGAGAACTGCACGTTGCAGCGTTTGCGGACGCTGTCGTCGGCTCTGCTTGCAATCTCGTATGCTCCAGACGTTTCTTGGTGCGGTGGGCTATCCAATCCCCAATGGTGATGGAACTGTGGCCACACTCGTCGTATAATAAGACCGTTTGCTGCCTGGCTGATGCTGGTGCTGAGATGTCGTGTTCTTTGTATGGCTCTGCTGTATGTGCTGCTGCCAGAATATCGTTGGGCCCACGTACGTCATCTTTATGCTGAGCTTGGCTTGCTCTACTTGGCGTAGGTCATGTGTGGGTGTATCGTGTGCGGATTCGAGCCCACGTGTTGTGGTCCATTATCGTTGAGGGTCGTCCGACTGTGTCGTAATGATGGTCAGTCATCTTAGGTCAAATGGGACCATGTGGACCGAGGTAGTGGGGGTGGCATCTGTGGTGGTAGTGTCTGTTATGACGTGTTCATGTGCGAGGTCAATGAATCGTAATAGTATGTCTTTGTTTTCCCCCAGCAACGAGATGGTCAGCGCTCACGGCCCTCAGTAGTGGTGCCGATATAAAGCACGGCCCCCCGACCTACTTCTGCACGCGTGAATTATGCACGAAAATCGACGAACAGGAGGAGGAGGAGGAGGAGGAGGAGGAGGAGGAGGAGGAGGAGAGGGAGAGAAAGAGAGAGAGAGAGAGAAAGAGAGAGAGAGAAGAGCGAACATTAACAGAAAGAAGCGGCATAAAACCGAGAAGAGGTGGGCGGACGCCTCCCGACGAGAACAAAAAACAGAGCGTGGCGGACAGCACGGAATTATTCGTGAGTTGTGAAGCATGGTGCGGTAGTGGGTGTATTCAAGCGGCTGGAGCACGCAGAAGCTTCGAAGCTCCCTCGCCCCCCATCCCACCAGCAACACCTCCGTGTGTGGTGCGTTGGGAAGTAGCCGTGGTGTGTTGAGTCGTCTCGGTCGTAGCTCGTTCTCATAATCAAAGCGTTGGGCAGTGGTATGTAATCGCTGGTCGGTGACATGAGTCGTTGCCTTGTAAGAATCAGAAAAGCGTCTTTGCTGCGCTGCGGTGGGTCTGGCTTGTGCCGAAGTCGTCCGGCGAAGTGGGCTCCAAGCTTCTGCTTGGTTGAAGAGTTGGCAATTGGCAAAAGTGTCGGCAAGTTGTACATTGGTGCTGTTCCTCAGCCTGTTGTGTTTCAAGTGCGCAGCTTTCAGTGGTGCCAATGCTGCTCGTTACTTGCTGACTTGGTGTGCCACTCGGACGGCTGTTGAGCAGGGATGAAGTGCGTGCAAATGGGTACGTGCTGATGCCAAATACGACAGTATATCGTCGGTGTAATCCCTTCGTAGAGCCGTCGTAGTTGAGCTTGGCGCAGTAGCTAGTCGGTGGTGCGTGAGTGTGATGGTGGCTATTTCGGACATGTAGAACTCGAGCAAGGTGTTGTCTCTGCTTTGTGCCAGTCTCAGCGTGTCGTCGACGCAGTCGATGCTGGTCTTCCTCCTCCTACCCCTCCTCCTCCTTCTCCTCCTCCTCCTCCTTCTCCTCCTCCTTCTCATCCTCCTTCTCCTCCTCCTTCTCCTCCTCTTTACCCTCTGCCAAGCAAGCGGGGCAGGTGCAATTAACCAAACTCCCGCGCGCCGATCGTGTTCCAAGATCTTCTGTCCCGTCCTGTGCCGGACCGGGGTTCCCGACGCGCGTGGGCGGGCAGGAGGAACAGGAGGATGGGAGCGAGGGTGAGGGAGTATGTAGACGAAGGGGAAAGAGAAGGAAGAGGAAAGATGAGCGGGGATCTGGCAGGACCGAAACGGCGAGGGGAGGGAGGAAGAGGAAGAGGAGGAGGAACAGGAGAAGGAGGAGCAGGAGGACGAGCAGAAGGACGAGGAAGAGGAGGAGGAGGAAAGGGACCCATGAGGATGATGATGGCGCGGAGAAGGAAGAGGAAGAAGGAGAGGAAGACGAGGACGAGGACGAGGACGAGGAGGAGGAGGAGAGCCGCGTGCGCCCGAGAGGTTTCCCGCGAGGCGCGGACCTCCATCGACCTCGTTCGAGGCGGCGGCCAGCGTGTCGCCCGTCTCTCCCTCCCAAGGCGGCCGCGATAGCACGCCGACTTCCACAACCTGAACCTTTGTTCTCGTGCCCCGCTTGGGCCCACGACTGCACCCATGACTACCAGGTCAAGGAACCCCGCCTAGCACAGGCGACTCCGTCGACAGCGTGCTGGCGCCCGCGTCCTACTTCGACTTCACAAAGCACGGGAACTAGTATGAGAAAACCACAGCGCGCAACAACCACCGCGACACCCACCTCAAGGTCTAGCCATGGCGACATCATGAAGAGCAACTGCGAGCGGATCGGGATCAGCGCAACCACCGTGGAGATCAGCATCGAGCCGCCCACGATCCAGAGCCACAACACCGAGGCCCACTACATCAGCCATCGGCGCAGGACTCGAGCCTTAGAAAAACACAACTGGATCGACCAATGGGCCGACAACCACCAGGATAAGACCTGGAGGAGCCAGAACCTCAATGAGAAGGGCAATTACCAGGACGGCAAAGGGAGGGACGACCACCAGGATCCCGCCAACAACAACAACCAGACGGTCAAGGGCAATAACAGAAGGGGGAAGGGCAAGACCCAGCCCGAAAAGGAAAAGACGCCCGAGAAGAAGGACGACGGGCAGAACTACAACACCAACTACAACGAGCACATCACCAACACGATCAACAAAGTCATGCCCATAAGGAACATCTACGCCGTCAGGAGGCACGACTGGGAGCTACCTCCAAACGACCAGAAGCTGAAAGACGAATGGAAGAAGTTCAAACACGCCGAGGAGCGAAGAGCGGCAGCTGCCATCGTCAAAAACAGTACAGCAGATTTACCTACTACCGACGCGGTCACATAGATCGCCTTTATCAAAGCGATGGTCCTCAACGGCCTGCCTCTGGCCCAGCAGGCGAGGGAGATAGACAATACCAAGAGGACCATGGAAGACTACTACGAGCACTCCAATATCCGCCAGCAACATATAACGATCTACATGGACGAGATCGAGAACAACACTGAGGAGTTAACAAACCTCCAACGCGACACCAGCAATGCAAGAGATAATCGGCACAGCGACACAGGAGCTGTAGATGACGGCGCAGACCAACCACAAAGGAACGTACCGCCAAGAAGATCGACTACACCGTCACCAGCACCAATGAGGCATACAAAGGCAGGCGAAGCCACAGACGGGCGGGACCTCGGCACCATGCTCAGGATTTTGAAGGAGGACGGCCAGCGCATGGTCAATGATATCGAGAAAACAAGGCCGACGCCAGCGACGAAATCAACAACCTCAAACTACACCTCCGTGCAGCAGGGGAAGCTGCACGCCGACATGAAAATAACCATCATCTTGAGGCGGCAAGGGCCGATGTCTACAACAACGAGCTGAAGAAGGATATGCAAAACTCAAACCAAGCTACAGAAAAGATGACAACACACCGCAAGTACAAACAAACCGTCAACGCGGAGACGCGTAACAGGGCGGAGGAGGATGTCGAAGCCATTAAGAGATCTCCAGCCGATATGGGACATTAGCTTCTGACAACACACGACAACCAACTGCAGAGGGAGCTCCAGGAAATGCAAACGAAGCCTGCTGGCAGCAGCCACATGCGGGACAACATGGTCAGGAACCTTCGAGACGCAGAACGATTAGCAGCAAGCAAGGCAGACTTACTACAACATGACCCTGGAAGCCGAGGACCACATCGCCAGCATCGAAGCCAAAGCGGTAGAATACAGAACCAAGGACCACAACGACAACAGCATCCTGCATCAGATGTTGGGGGATGCAGAGGAAAGAACCATACTAGCGAACCAGGAAGTATTGGAGCAACACAGGCGCATGGAGGCCACCATCCACATGACTAACGACCAGTACCAGCTGAAGCGTGCCAGCATCGAGCAGGACATGCGTAAACGTAACCTTGAGAACACCAGGCAACAAGAAAAATATCTCCAACAGGTCATTACCAACATGCACAACTACGAGCAGCAAGTGAATTATAATGCTCCACAAGCTGAAGGACAGGTTCAGCTCGCACTGCAGCGAGCTGAGATGGGCACAGCAGGACAACATGAAGCATTTCAACATGACATGCAGCATACCACCACAGGGAGACGCAGTGGAAACTTATCAAGGAGACGCACGAAAGGAAGATGGAGGAAGCTACAAAGGAGTTCCAGTACGCCCGACAGGCGGCTATCTTCGCTCAGCAGCGCCTCAACAACGCCGAGATGGTCGACGCCATCAACCAAGCTCTCAGCGTGCCGATCGCTACGGACGACGAGGACCTTACAGCCGCCACGACTGCAGTATTCCCTACTGTCCAACCACTTGAGCATCTACTGGAGGATGGGGAAGCACAGAAGACCCAGACACAGTCTGACGAAATGCTCCGAGAAGCTGCAGCACATGCAGTACTAGCATCGCAACCTGGCGAGCATCCTCTGGGGTAAGACCACATGTCCACTCCGCCAAGAACACAGAGATGCGCAACTACGCCACCAGGAGAACCTCAGCATACCGACGAGATATAATGGCAGACGCCACCAGCTTGGACACCAGGATCCATGCCGCCAAGACAACCACATCCACCATCCAACAACGATCCAGAGATCATCAGCATCGACACGCCATCAACTGTGAGGAAAAGGGAGGGTGGCATCACCCCGACGGAGTCAATGGCACCAAAACCAATAAGCCCCTACAGAACTTTCATTGGCACAACCGGGAAAAGATTATCGGCACCACCATCACGGAAGCATCCAGCGCCGACAACATTGAGCGCAAGCGCACGCAGAATTAAGAGGGCCACTATCGACCCCAGCGAGCCCCACATCATCGTCGCTGTGACCCCCGAGGCCAACACCCCCACCGACAAGGCTACGACGGACAACGAAGCCGATGTTGCTGAGGAATCAACGGGCTCATACTGACGGTCACACATCGGCGTCGGACCGCATAGGGACGACGCCGCATACGGTGAGTCTGGCGCACCACCACATACTACCTACCCACACCAGCAAGACCCACTGCAACGGGACGACAACGACCTCAACCAACACTCGGAAGAGGTAATTCAGACGGGCAGACGGGCAGACCAACAGGCCTGGCTCCAAGTGTCGGCATGTCTGGGAGTGCTGCGCGTGCATCGCACGAGAAATCTGGGCCTCCTCGTTGAAGTCCCTTGCACTCTTTGCTCAACTTGGGGCTGCGCCCGCCTGAGACACTATGGGCGCCGCGTGCGGGCCAGAAAACGACCGATCCGAAACGTTCGCCTTCGTGGCCGCTGCCTCGGTTGGCCTCCTGCAGCGGGGGTGGGCCTGCACCTCTGGGCTCATCACCGGTGTTCGAAGGCCTGGGCGGCTTGCAACGCCACCCGGACTGCCTCCAGAGGGGCAGTAAACCTCGGGCGTGCAACGAAAGAACCGAGCTGCACTTGCAAGCCTAAGTTCATCTCTCGGGCATAGCTGGCGCGAAGCGCTCTAAAACAACCCAGTGTCCTAGTAAATCGATCGCGTCGGCAACAACTGTACTCAGACAGTCTCTCACAAAACCTGAATTCGTGAGAAGTGAGCTCTATGGGGCGAACCGCTTTCGGAGGCTTGGCAAAGTGGGGCTCAGTATTCCTTGCAGCAGCCTGAGCCATCTGAGCGAAAGGCCCCCGAATTTCTCTTCGCCACTTGAGACTACCAACGTAGACATCTTGCAATACCTTGGCAATCGAGTGGCTAGCTGCTCCTTCCTCAGCAGGAGGAGGCGGGGCAGGAAGAGGATGAGGAGGAGGAGGAGGAGGAGGAGGAGGAGGAGGAGGAGGAGGAGTACGAGGAGGAGGTTCGAGGACTGTGGGCAGGAGCGGTCTACAAGGAGGCGAATGCAGCCTAGGAGGAGGAGGAGGAGGAGGAGGAGGAGGAGGAGGAGGAGGAGGTGAAGATGAGGCATGGGTGACGCGGGACGAGGACGGAGACGGGCGAAGGCATGAGAAGAACAATTCGCCGGCCCAACGGGCCAGGGCGTGCTAAGATCTCAGGTACCTGGTTAACAGTATTTCTAGTTCGCGCGCGCGGGGCGGCCCCTGGGGGTCCCCGGACGAAAAATACCCCGGCAAGGTCCCGGCAAGTCCCCGGCAAGGTCGGGTCAGAGATGCCGGAGTTCTGTTACAGGGCACCAGGACGGGCCAAGAGGTCCCCAAGAAGCCTCCAAGACGGTCCAAGAGGGCCCCGAGACGGCCAAAGATCGCCCGAAGACGCCCAACAGGGCCCCAAGACAGCCCAAGAGGCCTCCAAGACGCCCCAAGGGCCTTCCAAGAGGCCTCCGAAGAGGGCCCCAAGAGGCCAAAATCGTTAATTTTCATAGTTTTTTTCTATGTTTTTTGCGTTCTGGCTTTTTCGGCTTCCGGACGCTCCAAGACGGCCCAAGAGGCCCCCAAGACCGCTCCAAGACGGCCCACGAGGCTCCCAAGACGGCCCCGGAACGGCCCAGGAGGGCCCCCAAGACGGCCCAAGTGCCGCCCAAGACGGACCAAGAGGCCCCAAGACGGGCCCAAGAGGGGCTCAAGAGGGGAACCGAGAACTGAAAAATCGAGCCCTCTGCCCCAGAAGGCGCCCAGGAGGCCCCAAAAAGGCCCCAAGAGGCCCCCAAGAGGCCCCCAAGACGCCCCAAGAGGCGCCCAAGAGGTCCAAAAGAGGCCCCAAGAGGCCCCAAAACAGCCCCCAAGAGGCCCCAAAACTCGGCTAGCCCACAACGGTGCGACAATATGGGCCGGCGGAATGAGCGAAGCGATTAAATATAAGAGCATGAATCATCATAGTAACTCCACTATGGAAGCCCGAACACCAACAAGGCAAACATACAACAATCAACGAACCAACGAAATAACTAATGAAAAGCGTAGAGGGCGAGAAAGAAAGGCCAGCAAGGACAATAATGAGGAAGGACCAAAGGCGAATAAGAGAAGAGGGGGGAAGGAGTGCACATTTTAGTTGGGAGGGGGATCGAAAGAATCAGGACGAGGGAGAAGGAAGGGGGGATAGACGATAGACATGAGGAGAACTACCCATCCCTCAACCACCACCACCACCACCACCTCAAAGGACCCTCAGTACAAACTCATGCCAAAGTGGCCACCAGATGGAGAGCACAAAAAGTAGTCAATGTTCGGCATGACTCGGCATGGCTTGGTACCCAAGGCGAGGGTCGAAATGCGTTAACCTAGAGGAGGATGAGCTAGGAAGCAGGATAAAGGGGGAGGAAGGACCAGGACGACTGCGATGATGGTGACGGGTAGATCATCATCCCCGTCTCTCCTCCTCCTCCTCCTCCTCTTCAGTCTTTTCCGCTTTCCCCGTCTCCTCCCACGTGCAGTGCTCTGTTCTTGTCCCAGCCCCTTCCTTTCTCCCATCGCCCTCTTCCTATTTCTTCAACTCCTCCTCCTCCTCCTCCTCGTCTGCGTCCTCCTCCTCGTGCTTCTCCTCCTCCTCCTCCTCCTCATGATCATCAGCAGCAACAACAACATAACCATCATCACCATCATCAGCATCATCATCACCATCATCATAATCATCATGATAATCATCATCACCATCATCATCATCATCATCATCAACATCATCATCATCATTATCATCATCACCATCACCGTCATCATCATCACCACCATCCTAAAGTCATAATCATAATCATAATCATACGTATCATCAGTATCATCAGCATCATCATCATCATCATCATCGTCATCATTATAATCAGAAGCATCATCAACATGATCATCATAATCGTCATCACCGTCATCGTTAGCATCATCAACATCGTCATGATCAGCAGCATCCTCCTCATCCCCATCATAATCGGCATAATCAGCATCATCACCATCATCATCATCCTCATCTTCATCATCGTCATCGTCGTCACCCTGATCATCCTCATTATCCTCAACGTCAGAATCAGCATCATCATCATCACCAACATCATCATCATTTCATCACCACCACCATCATCGTCATCGTCACCGTCATAGCCATGGCCAGCATCATCCCCACCATCATCATCAAACACATCAGGATCATAATCATCAGCAACGACAACACCTTCATCTGCATCCTCAATATGATCCTCACCATCGTCATCATTACCATCGTCATGACCACAACCGTCATCGTGATCACCAGAACTACCACCACAATCACCATCGTCATCGTCAGCATCTGTATCACCAAAATCATCATCATCATCACTACCAGCATCACCAGCATCAATCATCACCGTCAGCATCGTCGTCACCGCCGTTGTCATCAACATCATCTCCATCACCATCATCGTCGTCAGCATCAGCACCACCATCGTCAGAATCAGCATCACCAACATCGCTATCATCAACAGCATCAGCATCGTCATCGTCATCATCATCCGCATCCTCATTATCATCCTCGACTTCATCATTATCTTCATCCATATCCTCAACATCATCACCGGCAGCAGCAGCATCAACATGAGTATCAACATCAACATCATTGTCATCGTCAGCGGCATCGTCATTATCCCTCCTCCCTCGTCCCTCCTTGCCCTTTCCTCCCTTCGCTGGCTCCCTCCACCCACGGTCTCCCTCCCCCTCCTACACACATACATACACGGCCTACTAAAAAGGTCATCAAACTGAGTTCGAAGCCCCCTAACGCCCACGATCAAAAGAGATGACCAGGCGCGGAGGCACGGACACCGCGCCTCACGAAAAACTGATAAACACTAGAGGAACACAACTTCATGCTCCAGCAAGCAGAAATGAGTGGTCCCAAGATCAATCCGCCAGGGCCGAGACATCCGCATTGCCTTCGGGAAAAGAGTTTGTAGGCTCTCAGAATGTGGATCTGTTTGTGTTTAATGTTGGTGCAACCCTCCGCCAAGTGGACCGCTCACCCCGTGGAGTCGGATCCACACTTCAGGCAGAAGACACGTGGGGCACCAGTAGTTTCGACTCTCACAGCCCACAGGGTGCGGGGCGGCGATGGCCTGCTCTCCTCCGACAGTAGCTGAGAAAGGGATCTGGGCAGTGGAGCGCACGGGCCACGGTGGCTGATCCGCGGGAAGGCGGCTGATCGCCCACACTGGATGCATTGCCAGCGGTTCAGAGTCCAGCTGACTTCATGAAATATGCGCCTATGGGTCTTTGGTGTCGGGGTCTTGGGCCCCCTGGCAAGGTCCCCAAAGAAGTCCCTCGCTTTGCCCCAATACCCCAAGACAAACGTAAAGGCTTGGGAGACACTCTGCCACTTCTTGTAGGCAGCTTCAACTAAGTCAATGTCCGAGGGATTAAACTGACTCTCGGTAATCTCTTTGGCAAGGACATCGGCCCACCCGTTCGCGAGAATCCTCCTATGGGCATCCAGAGGTCTCTCCCCCCGGTAGAGGCTTTGGTGGACCTTTTATCTTGTGGGTCTGCCAGCCTTCGAACTTAGTAAGGCGATGTATCTGACGCCAGTGACCTGCCTGCTGTCGTCGGCCGTCTCTCGCGCGAGTGGAGACAGCAGCTCCATGGACAACAGCTGCGCAGTCCTGGAATCTATGAAAATCCTACTCCTGCAGGACTAAGTGGGCGCAAACATGGGGCAACCCTCGGTGCCCAGACATGTTAGCATTGCACGAGACGCACCCTGGGATGACTCCTCTGACGGCCCTTTTAAGGCCCCCCTGGGTATCCACTTCCACCGCGCACCAGCCCCCGCGGGCTAACAAGGGGGCGGCGGGGGGAAAAACAAATCAGCCAACCGAAATTTCGGACCCTGGGTCGTAAAACACATGGTTCGATCTCACCTCCTTTGTCCAGGTACTCCAGAATCTCGCGCTGGGGCGGGGGGGTGCTCACGCGGGGAACCTCCGCCCAAGGGCAACGGAGGAGGGCGTCGAGGGGGCCCGCGTCCAGGGTTTCTTGGACGAGCTCAGGACCCAGCTCATGGCGACGAGGCGAGCCGAAAGGGCACATCCACACCCTGTAGAACGTGGCATCTACTTCTTCACTGTGCGGGCATTTCGGCACGACCTGGCATCCTCTCCTGTTGTGAAGCAGGGCAGCTGTCGGGTAGCATCCCGTGAGGACCTGCCGCGGGATCTGCCTGTCCTAAAAAGCGTGCTTGGGGAAGCTCCAAGCACGAGAAACTGTATGGAACTGAAGGGCTCCAAAGTCCATATGTGCAAATAACCTTGGCCCTCGCATTCTGAATCCCCCGGAGCTTTTCGCCGACCACTTCCTGGAGCAAAGACCCCCAGGGGCCCTGCCCGAAAAAAAACCGAAACTTGGGAACGCGGGGCCCGCGTGAGGTCACAGTCAACCCGCTCACCAGGCCGCGGTCGCAATCGCATGGCCTGCAACTTTCCATGGAGCTTGCTTGCGCCAGAACAGCAAATCGCTCAGAGGGCTATTGGCCACGAGATGCCATTGGTCTTTCTTGGGATGGCCTTCGAAACGGTGCCTCGCAAGCCCGAATGATCATGTCAACTCTCGGGCCGCGCGGTTGTCTTAAGCGCAGATAGCAGCATCGGCGGACGACCACCATTCAGCGCTGCACCGCTTCAAAGTGGCGCAGCGGGGCCCCCGTGGGGCTGGAGGCACTGGGCAAGGTCCAGATGGGCCCCCGCTCCCCAAAGCCCTATACACTTAGCCATGTAGAGCCCCAAAACTCTCAACTCCTTGGGTGGGGGGAGGCCTGGGCCTCTTCGCCGTAGGCAATGCTGGGCTTGAGCCCGCGCGCGAAGATTTGGCCCGCCCTGGCCCCCCCACCCTAGGGTTGTCGATTTTAGAGGAGCGCGTTCTCGCAACGGCCCATCTGAATTTATTTCTAGACCGGATGCCTTTGCTCGCCGGGGCCCTGCTGGCGGCGAACTCAACCCCGAGGTTAACGACGTGTCCCGAAATCGGATGTCCGTTTTGCCCAGAGCCTGAAGGCCTTCTTAGCCACGTCGAGGGAGTTGGTGGTGAACTGCATTCTCTGAATGGCAGTGGGGAGCTCCTATTCGTCGGCGAGCAGGTCAGACACCTGCCCCGCGAGACTGGCAAGGCTGTTCAAGCAGGTCTCGACGGTCGGCATGGCCGCCGACGTCGTGACAACGTCAATATGAATATTGAGTTCCTCGTCTGGGCCTAGGCTGATGTCAATAGTACTTGGGGCCATGTAGGACTTGATTTCGCATGTGGCCATCGAGGGCACCGCCGCAATGCCCCGAGGAGGGCGCAGAGGTTCACTGGGGGCCGAATCCATCGGCAGGCGACGAGGTCAGATGGTAAAACGGGGGGGCAGAAAGCGGAAAATGGGCCTTCTCTCCTTCCGTCCAAAGTATTTGATGGGAAACGCGCTAGCCACATTGTTTGAGATCGGCCAGGAGGACACCCACAATTGTCCCTGGGTTGCGGTGGAGATCGTTTCTCACAGCTTGCCTCCACGCAGCATCCGTGGTCGACCTATGGGGCGCCATGTTGAAAAACTTGCTAGAGCCCCAGGCTGACCCCCATTGCCTGCAGGCGTTCGACAAGGCCTTTCGAGTGGATCCGAGTCCTACCTTCCTTGGGCTTTCTGAAGGGCCACAATGAGCTGTCTCAGAGTGGATGGCGCATTCCCGAGGATGTTTACCGCAGTGAAAATTCATGAGAGGACGCTTAGCCCTTGGTCACTGATCTCGGCAGAATGACGGGGGTAGAAACCGTCGATGGCGACCGTGGCAACCTTGAAGCTCCGCGAAAGGTTCCTGATGCCTTCAATGTCTGGCCCCGCTGGGACCTGGATCTCGCGCCCCGTCGAAAATCAGAGGGCGTTGCTGACCGGCCCCCCGAGCCGCGCCCCGCGCCCGTTTCCCGAATCTGCTGAAAAAACGAAGCAGAGAGGGTTCCGTCTGGGGGCTCGACCGCGTCTCCTTTAAAACCAGAAGCAAATTCTAGACGCTTCGCGTATCCCCACCAGCCCGTCCAGAAACGACGCCCAAGCGAGTAGAGGGTCGTCCTGAGAGGTTTTTCGGCGTTGTGGGTGCCTCGGGGGGGCCTGTTTGGGCCGTTTGGGATCCTCTTGGGGGCCTCCTGGGGGCCTCTGGGGGCCATCTTGGGGCCATCTTGGGGCCTCTTGGTGCCTCCTGGGCGCTTCTTGGGGCCATCTTGGAGGAAATCGATCAAAGAAGAGGGGAGCTTTAATTGGCGCTGCCCCCTCAGATGGCCAAAATGGAGCCAAAACCTTAGTAAAATCAATGATTTTGGCTTCAAAGAAGAGGGGAACTTTAATTAGCGCTGCCCCCTCAGAAGGCCAAAATGGAGCCAAAATCTTAGTAAAATCAATGATTTTGGATTCAAAGAAGAGGGGAGCCTCAATTAGCGCTGCCCCCTCAGAAGGCCAAAATGGGGCCAAAACCTTTGTAAAATGAATGATGTTGGCTTCCTCGGCGAGGCCGTTTTGGACGCCCCGCCCCTCCTGTCCAAGTCAGTGGGGAGAACCCCCCCCGAAGGGGAAGAAGGAGGGGTGGAGGAGGAAACTCGTTAAACCACCGACGCCCTAAAGGGCTGGTGGGACTTTTAGTGCACCGATGGGCTCTCGAAACACCCCCCCGCCAAGGCTTCCTGACGCCGCTCGTTCCATTTCTCCCTCTGACGCCCGCTCTCTTTAGCGATGAGTGGTTTCCAGCCCGCCCTGACTGGGCGCCGTCGCATCGAGGCTGGCAGGCGGCCGCTCGGCCCCGCAGCCCGCGGCCAGGCGCGCGCGCGCGCGTGTGTGTGTATGTGTATGTGTATGTGTATGTGTATGTGTATGTGTATGTGTATGTGTATGTGTATGTGTATGTGTATGTGTATGTGTATGTGTATGTGTATGTGTATGTGTATGTGTATGTGTATGTGTATGTGTATGTGCGTGCGTGCGTGCGTGCGTGCGTGCGTGCGTGCGTGTGTGTGTGTGTGTGTGTGCGTGCGTGCGTGCGTGCGTGCGTGCGTGCGTGCGTGCGTGCGTGCGTGCGTGTGTGTGTGCGTGCGTGCGTGCGTGCGTGCGTGCGTGCGTGCGTGCGTGCGTGCGTGTGTGTGTGTGTGTGCGTGTGTGTGTATGTGTGTATGCGTGTGCGTGCGTGCGTGCGTGCGTGCGTGCGTGCGCGCGCGCGTGTGTGTGCGTGCGCGGTGGTGGTGGTGGTGGGGGGGGGGCAGAGCGAAGTCGACGCAGGCAGACGCAAAAACCCTGCCTCTCGGCCAGAAGTTGCTGAATGGCCCCTTTTCTTTGATTCCCTTGAGAGTTCTGGAGAAGCTTTCAGGCGGCAGGCTGGCGCCGCCTGCCAGGGCTTTGAAACGACGTCTTCAGCTCCTTCAAGCGTCTGAGAAGCCAGCCCGCGCAACGGCCTTCCGAGACGCGAGGGCTGCGTTTCGTGATCAACAGCTTGCGCAAATCAGCGTTCTCTGGTTTGTAGGGGGGGGCCCGCCCTTGGCGGCCCCGGCCCCGCGGCAAGTCTCGCGCAACTCTTCCCAGGCGTTCGCGCGCCAGCCGTCGTGCGCCACGCTGAGGACGCGCTCGAGTCCTTCTGTCTCCGAGGGCTCGGGGGTGCGATATCCCTCTGGGGCTTTGAAATTTTCCCAGGGCCCGCTGCGTCTCGGGCGCCAGCTCGGGGCACGCTGGCGGCTGACGGCATGGCCCCACAGGCCGCTGCACTGGGAGCACTTCGAGTTTGAAAAGGCGCTCAAATTGCACCAAGAAGGGCTCCGTCGCCACGTGGAGGCCCACTGCGCAGCGCGGGGAAGCGCCGCTGTTAAGACCCGCGCAGACCGAGAGAACTGCCCTAGCAAGTGTATTGCTGGCCACGAAGAAATCCCGCGTGCGATGCGCATCTTCGACGCGGCGCGTCGGCGCCACTGGATCAAAAATAAGGTCAGCTCCGAAACAGCCTGGTTCCAGCCCGACCTGAAATTCACTCGGTGCGAGGTTGTAATCTCCGCCCGAGATGGAGGGCAATCCGCGCGCGAGAACATGATGCCCCAACTGCTCGCAGAGCCTCGAGTTTTCGATCCCCAGGCCCGCGCTGGTCACCCAGTAGCACGAGTGCACGCTGAACGCTCCCAGAGCTCCGTGGCGGCAGTAGGCGTGGAGGATACAAGCTCTGCTTAGGATCATGCCAACAGTCCAGATAGCTTCTGTGCAGGATAGCCACCCCTTCTCGGGGGGTACCCTGGAGCTGCGGCACTCGCAGGGGCCCAAAAACTGCCCCGGCCTGACATGGGGCAGGTCTTTTTGGCGTCCGATAATTTGTCCTGGCGCAGCTTGTGCTCCTGGACTAGAATCACATGGGCCTTGGTGAATGTCGCGTGCCCCAAGGCCCTCTTCCATCCCGATGCGCTAATCGTGCACACGTGGAAGGACGGTCCGTCCGACACGGGGTGGGGAGAGTCAGGGGGACGTCCAGAGGGGTGGGGGGGGCGACGGGACTTGACTTTAAAACTGCTGCTGCTCAAGATTGTCCAAGTCCTCGCTCGGAAGGCCAGCGCCCGCGGCGGCGGCGGCGGCCTTCTGACAGGGGACAGGAGCGGCGGCATGAGGCTTGGTCTTAGGCTCAGGGCGCGACGGTTCAGGCTCACTACGTTTGGCCCTTCCCCGAGGGCCCCTCTCGCGTAGCGACTCACCTCTAGTATATGCAGCACGTTGGGGGCGCTCAGGTCCTTCTCGTTCTTCTCGCGGCTGGGGGGCTGCAGCTGCCGGTAGAGGTGCTGGCGATGGGGTGGTTGGCTGCGCTGGGCCTGCTGGAGCCGCTGATGCTGCCGATGCCGATGTTCCCGCAAGCATTGGGCCCAGGATGTCCAAAGCCTCATTGATGCGCTGCGCGTCCTCGCCCTTCTGAGCGACCTTGAAGATGCCACCTGCTCGAGCTGTGTGAGGAGGCGTTCCGCTGAGGCAGCTGTTGCCGACTCCTGGGTCGCGAGTTCCTCCTGGCATTCTTGCATGCGCTGTTGAGCCTCCTGGAGGTTGGCTCTCTCGTCCTGCAGGTGCTTCTCCTGCTGATGGATGTGCGTGCGAGCATTATGAACCTTTGTCTCCAAGAGGCCCACGTTCTTTTTGTGGACGAAAACCTGGCGCTCAATCTTTTGAAGGCTACTGCTGGCCACCAGGAGCTTCTGCGAGGCAGAGGTCTCGCTCAGCACGTACAGAGGCCACCTTGGTCAGTAGCGCCTGGACTGCGGGCTGTTCATCATCTCCGTCTTTCGGGAGCATGTCCAGAGCGTTCTGGAACAACTGAATCTGCTGGCCGATGGGGGTGCTGGACTTGGCGCCGTCCATGGTGACGTCATCATCTGCAGGCTGAGGAGGAGCGGCAGCAGGAGCCTCTGCGGGGCCCACTGGCGGCGGCTTCCTGTCGCTTGGCGCTTCTGGACCTCCCCGACGGCGACCCCTGCCCTTGGACCGCCGACCGCAGCCACGACACACGCTCTGCTGGGGCATCCCTGCCGCCGCGCGGGCTGTGTGCTGGGGAGGACCATCCTGCATTCTTCCAATGGGCTCCGCACTGCCAGCACCATGAAAAGTTCCATGATGTAGACGCCTGGCACGTGCTGCATGTCCATGCGTAGTCCCGCGGCCCACTTCTCCCGCCGCCATGCCCAGCGGGCTTGCCCATGGCTGCGGGTGGACTGGAATGAAACTGAAGGAAGGTGGTCGTTTTGAGTCAAACCTTGGCCCCAGTCAAGCTGGGGCTGTCTGGAATATGGAGATATGGAAGCGGGGTCCCTGGCTGGACAGCCACCTGATGGATCCGCGGGAATGGAATTGGTCCTCGACAACCTCGAGAAAATGGATTACTTGAGCCAAAATGGCTTGAAGCAAAATGGCTACGGACTCCCTCCTCCTCCTCCTCCTCCTCCTCCTCCTCCTCCTCCTCGTCCGCCACCATCCTCCTCTGCATCCGTCACCCTCCTCCTCCTCCTCTTCTCTCCTCCTCCTCCTCCTCCTCCTCCTCCTCCTCCGCATTATGCTCCTCTGCCATCCTCCTCCTCCTCCTCCTCCTCCTCCTCCTCCTCCTCCTCCTCCTCCTCCTCCTCCTCCTCTTCTCTCCTCCCCCTTCTTCCGAAGAGGAGGAGGAGGAAGGTCCAGAAGCAGAACGCCTCGCTGGCGGCCGCCAGAATTTCCTCCGGCTGTCTTCCTGGCGGGGGAGGCCGGAGAGGACCCGGAGTCCAGGGAACGGGCCCCGGGCAGCATGGTCGGGGGGGGGGGCGGAGAGGAGCAGAAGAGGAGGAGATGAGGAAAGGTCCTCGGAAACTTTCGAGGCCGGGGGTTGTTTCCATCACCTGCGCCTTGTTGAGAGCTTCCCGGGATGCTGGAATCGTCCCGACCGGCCGCTGGAGAGCCGATTTACGACCCACGGGCCACAGGGCAACCAGCAGTGGGGGGACAGGAGACGAGGTGAGAAGGAGGATGAGATGAGACCCCGCCGAAAGGGCGTCATGCCTGGATTCCGACAGAGCGGGCACTAGGGCCCCCGCTCATGCTGAGCTCTGGCCTCCAGAACCTGGGTCTCCAACGACTAGGCTTCGGCCAGCGAGAGCCCAAAGGACGGGCCTCCTGAGGCCCTTGAGGAGAGGAGAGGAGAGGAGAAGGATGATGATGAGGAGGAGGAGGAGGAGGAGGAGGAGATGAGGAGATGAGGAGATGAGGAGATGAGGAGATGAGGAGATGAAGAGATGAAGAGATGAGGAGATGAGGATGAGGATGAGGATGAGGATGAGGATGAGGATGATGATGATGATGATGATGAGGATGAGGATGAGGATGAGGATGAGGATGATGATGAGGATGATGATGATGATGAGGATGATGATGATGATGATACAGACAGACAGACAGACAGACAGACAGACAGACAGACGGACGGACGGAGGGACAGACAGACAGACAGACAGACAGACAGACAGACAGACAGACAGACAGACAGACAGACAAACAGACACGCCACTGCGGCCCTGAGGCCGCTCCAAGGATGGAGGGCGCGATGGCGCCTCGGCGCCAGCAGGCTGAAAAAAGCTCATTTCTCGTTGTCCTGGTAAGCCTTTTAAATAGTCCAACCATCGTTCCCGCGGACCGTCCTGCCTTCTGGTAGAATCGAGCGGTTCCCAATTGCACGCCATTTGTTCCCAAAATCGGCTTTCCGTGTCCATGCGTTTTTGACCATTGTGCAGCTGGTTTGCAATTTTCAACTTCCCAGGAGGAGGGGGAGAAGGTAATTCTGCTGCTTTGCGATGATGATGATGAAGAGGAGGAGGAGGAGGAGGAGGAGGAGGGGGAGGAGGAGGAGGAGGAGGAGGAGGAGGCGGAGGAGGAGAGGAGGGGAGGGAAGAGGAGGCCGAGGCTGGGACCGAAGGAGCAGCCGTTCTTCAGCCAGGTGAGCCCAGCGCACCCCCAGCATAGCCCGAAGCAGGCGGAAGGAAAGGGAAAACGGAACGCGAGGATGTCACCCCCCACTCTTCGGATCGGATTGAAATTGGCTAGGATTCAACGATGGGTTCGAGAACTACAACAGATGGGGGGATTACAAATGCTGTTGTCTAGCGGGCCGGCTAGGGGTTCCCACCGCTATGGAAGATAGCACAAAGGTAAAACAACCGCTACCCCACTTAGTGGGATTGATCACTCTGCATGCTAAGTGCAGGCATCTAGATATACTAAACTAGAACAAGCTGGACAGCGGCAAAGATCATCTAGCGTCTTAGCGTCGCCTTTGGTGGGGTCCGAGTGCATTATCTTGAACATGCGTTGTCAGTTGTTTTCTGTCGTGGGTGCCATTAACACGACCGTCAGTCTTTCAAAAGGCCTTGGGCGCGCTGGCCCTGGCAAATGCAGCCACGTGCGCTGCATATTCGCTGGCCCAACGGGCCAGAGGCATGCTGAGATCTCCGATAACAGCTTTGGAATAGTTCTACTTCGCGCGCGCGGGGCGGCTCTTGGGGATCCCCGGATGAAAAGTACGCGGACGGACGCCTGGCAGACTCCGGATCAGAGATGGCGGAACTCCCAGGCGCGGTCTGGCGGCTCCCGGATCGCCCCAGGAGCGCCCCAAAGAGGTTCCAGAGGGTTCCGAGTCGCACGCAGATCGTTCCCAGATGTGTTAGATTGCTCCCAGACGGCCCCACAAACCTCCTCAGTTTCAAGCTGGTCGGCAGGCCCAACCAGATGCTTCGCCTAAGGCGAAGCATGCGTCCAACCCTGTTGTATCGTATTAGTGATAGTGCCAAAAATAGGAAGGAGCCGCATGAGCGGCGATGAGACATCTCAAGAGTAAAGAGCGGAACCTTTTCTGCTTCGATGTAAGATAGCAAGCCGCGGTGCGGCCTGGTCAGATAAATGGCCGGCCACTGGGCCAAAATGGCCGCGGACAAACGCTGGTTGCCTCTCGCCTATTCTCTTCCCCCCTCAGAGTCGGGGGGGAAGACGAAATGCGAGTCCGCTTCCGGCCTTACTCAGCTGAACATCTATATATATATATATATATATATATATATATATGTATACATATATTCCACAAGAAGGGCGGCAGTCGGCGGGCTCAACGTAGGCAGGTTACCCCGCAGCATACTAATCCTCACGCGGCTCAGATGGTCTCGTCTGGCCCGCCCTGTAGGGAGCGCGTCGTTGCAAATCGTGCTTGAAGGATTGTACTCCTTCCATGACTTGCAGGAGCATGTTCCTGTCGATGCTTCCCTCGGCGTGACCATCCGCAATCATATCGCGAGTGTCACAACACTGCACACAGCGCACGCTACCGCGCGCCACCACGTGCCGCAGCCAACTGATGTGACCCAAAAGTGTACATTCAGTCGGTTTCTTCCGGTCTTTGTTTGACAAGGACTTGGAGACGGATTCTGCATAAATAATCAAAGTGGCCGTAATGATCAGGCCGCCCATCTCAAGTATATCCTTCAGTTGAGTGGGTGTCAGCGGCCCTGCGTGGAGTTCGTGTAGCGTGACAATCGTGGGATAGCAGTCCTCCAATGTGTGGGATGTTGCCAGTGCTTCAGCTGAGTAGCTTGAGCGAACTTGCACGCGGTGAGACTCGCAGTGCGCGTCGACAAGATGGACGACGGGCTTGCCAGCATGAGCGCGTCCACGCCTTAGCAGGTTTGCCCTGCGAATACCTTTGACTTAGTCATCGGCATTGCCGTTCAGGCGACAGTAGGCGGAGTCGCTATGCAGATCGACCTCGCCTGTTGGTGTCATCGCTGTAGAGACAATATTCCTAGGGAGGGCCTGCAGCTTCCCGGCGATCGCGCTAAGTCGTCGCACTTGCACGTCGGCGGGTTCTTGGACGCGCTGCAGCGATGCAATTTATGCCATTAACCACGCTTGCGTGATGAGGGTGCAAGCCGGAGCGCCTCTGAGGCTGACGCGCACATCAGCTATCATTTTCGATGCCTTAGCCCCAGCATCTGCGCCCGTGAGTTCGCGATGCTGGATGGAACGGAGCTGTTTTATCTACCCGTCTTGGTCAAGAGTAGCATTGCCGCCGCTGCCCTTGCCGCATCAAACGGCACAGGTGGCGCGCATGCGTTTTCTGGAGCCTACATTTCCCCTATGCTTCCCCAGCGTACTCGACGCACTTGTCGACGGTGTCCTCGGCGCAGGCCATGTTTATATCACCGGCATGTTTGGCAGCGAGAAGGTCGGGGCTCGCCTCGAAAACCTCGCCGCAAGACGCGGGACTGAGTCCAAAGCCTCTTGAGGTGTTACTGAGCTTCAGTGAGAAAGCTCTTGGTGCATCCTTGATGTCAGTGCCTGGTTTACTGCAGACAGTGTCTTGACTCATCATAGTGCTCGAATCCTGAGAAAAATCTGCGCGCTGATGCTGAGCCATGTGGCAATGCGAAGCGCGCCGCGCGCTTCTTCTTCACCGGTCGCTTCAGCGAGCTCTTGATGCGCGAGCCCCTTCAAGCGAGCCATGTTGATGTCAAGGGAAGCAATGATCCATTGCTTCCTGCGCTGCCGCACTGGCGAGCAGTCGCTGGCTCGTCCGCCGCGCCGTTCCTGGGATCGTTTCTACATCGAAGGCTTCGAAGTCCATGGGGCCTCGAAGTACCAAGCGCAATATGATGGCGCGTCCAATCTCGCCCTTTTCGCTTGCGACGAACTTCCATTTATATGCGTATCTCGAAGTCATGATGTTTGACGAGTTGGATTTGTCTTGTACTTTGAAACACTTACTGTCAAAACATGTCTTGATTTCTGTATATAGGGCTTTCGATGCCTGGGCTGCATTCGCCGAATGACTGCTCCCGTGAGGAGGTCGCCCTCCTTGGCGACTGCAGCTCGTTTGGCCGCAGCGGTCACAGGTCATCGCATGTAGTAGCACGGTCGCTATCCAGTATCTCGTGTTGTTGTTCAGATAGGGCGGTCTTCGACATTTCTGCTGTAAAGCAGAGTTCTACATGTTGTCCGTACTCGTCGGAGTCCAAGCCGTCACTGTCATCTTCGTCCGTGGAACATAATGGGACATGGCATGTCTCAGTTGTGTAAATGTCGTGTGAGTCACCCCACGCAGGCAAGTGCCCTTGCTGTTCTTCAGCTACTGTGACCAGCACACTGTTATCAGGAATCAAATGTGTGTGGGCACAGCGCAGAGCTCTTAAGCTGGAATTGCCTCCAGCATCTCTTTCATCCTGTAGTTCCGTATACCACACTACCATAATGTGTGCCTCGAGGTCCGCCTCCGATTCCTCATAAATTGCTGGAAGCCGTCCGTCTTCCTGGTGGTGTTCGACTGCTGGGGCCTCCCATGGCATCGCTGCCTTGCGTTGGCACGTCTCCCAACTCATCGGACTTCGCCATGTCTTGATCGAAGCCAGCTTGAGGTTTGGTCGACTCCAGGAACTAGATGATTCTAGAGTGCGCTGATCCAATTATGTGTTGGATGTTTAGGGCAGTACCTTCAGCTTCATGGTAGTGGAAGCCTGGGTTCACGTCGTTGTCATATTGCACCAGCGTGCAACTGTCAGCATACGTTACCAGAGGTAGCTTATGAATGCTCTTTGCTAGCCCAACAGAAACAACGTTTTCGGCACGGAAGAAGTTCCCGATGAGGTACTGGAGGGCTAGAAGTACCTTGGGAGATAATCGGCTCGCACTTGTCATCTGGGGCACTCCCTTTCTGGTGGGGAGACATCCGAAGGCCATAGCAGGTCGCCCCGCAGGTATACTGGCTACGTATGCCAGCACGGTCCGTAATACTGTGTTGCCCGAGCCAATCTCTCGAGCGGTCAGAGCCTCAATGCACAGCGACTGTCTTGCATCGCCGCACTGGAATGGTACATCGTGATTCCCAACTCTCACGGTAACTAACTTGACCCCTGTCAGGATCGTTCCGCACGACCGGGAGGGGCCCATTCCAGCCACCCCAAGCGTCCCGTCGAAATTGTGGGGCGATGGTAGTCCTCTAAATCTCCTTCGTTGTAATAATGCTGACCAGCGATGGTCGTCTTAGTCCGTAGTGCACGGCTTGTCTTTGCTAGTGCAGTGGCTTGTAAAATAGCCTCAATGTTTACCCGGCGGATAGTCGGTTCTCGAATGTGATCGGATGTCTCCGCCGTTTGTTCGCGATCTAGAACTAGCAAGTCAGGTGGCATTACTGGTTGTCGGACGAACAATGCGTTGGATGGAAATGCCTCGTTGAAGAAAATAACGCAATGGTGGCAAACAGAGCCCCATGCAAGAGTCGGGTTAACACGAGTGGTATGTCTAACCCAAGTTCAGCCTCCAGGACGTGAAATAAGTGTCGTAGTGCGCCACTTCTGGTTTCAATGATAGTGGCGCGTTGACCACGCGCGCGCATCCTTGACTCAGCGCCTCCTGCCTTTAGGACTGCCCTTGCGGCGTCATCACTGAGAGCACCCTCTCCGTCAGGGTTCAGTACTTTGGCAAGTCCAATTTGCATCCAGCACTGATGGTGCGCAACTAGGATGCTGGTCATAGCTTTGCGTGGTATCTCGATTCCAGTGCCGCGTCGAATGCAGCGATCAAATATGTGCAATACCTTCTGCTCCTGTTGGTAGAACATTAGGTCGCATTCGACCGCATCATTGAAATTGCCAGGTAGCGCCGTTGACGACATTCTAGTCTGCTCAGGCTTTTCCCAAGCCCTGCGCTCCCAGCGCGTGTCCTTGACCAGTCTGGATGCCCTGGGCGAGCAGCAGGGTCGCCCGCAGGTGGCGGTGGAGGTGGGTCCTCCCTGTTGTCGCCCACGTCTGACTACTACTTGTGGTAGTCGTCTGTGGTCGTCCAAGCTGCTGGCGCCAATTGGCGATGCAGCATGTCTGCCAACTGTAATGTCGTGGCTGCTGGCGCCCGCAGTCGGTCCAGCTATGCAGCCAAGCCTCGGAGCTCGTAGCCGCGCAACTTGTTTGGCGGATGGCGGCCCGGAAGCAGCTGCCGCCGCAGGCGGGGGTGCGTCGGAAGCAGCTGCCGCCGCATGTGGGGCTGCCGTTTCAGCGGGCGCTGGAGGCCCCTACCCACGGTTACCAGGGAGCTTCCACAGTTTGGTAAATTTACATGTGCCAGGTGCAATAAGTGGCCAGACTTAGCCTTTCCATAATTATGTTGACAGATTGGACATTCCCAGTAATAGTCCTTCTTGTCGTACCACCTACAGTATTTAGGGTTTCTGCTGTGTGGTAGGGAGCGCATGTTGACGTTGTCAGCGCGCGCAGGGCACCCCCATCTTCCTGATGATGGTGGCGCGATGCGTCCGTCAGGATATCGAAGAAATCGCTGGGCCATCCAAATCAAATCCACGCGCGTTCGTGACAAGAACAGGCGACGTATGAGGATGATCGTGACAGGGATCACGGTTAACCGCAAACCTGTCATGTGCAATTTGAACTGCCTCATCGAAGTGGGATTGCACCTTCGGAGTATACTGCGCTGCCTTGGCCAATTCCTTGTTGCAGACCGAGGCATGTTGGTGGTGGCCAGTACACCGTTGGTTGTCGAAGGGTGTCAGTAGTGAACGGAGGTTGGCCAATATGTCGATAGGTTTGTTACTAATACGCCGTGGGAGTCACAAAGGCCCGCAGTACATCGGTCTATGCGGATATTGCGATTGCCCTCGCGCTTTGCTGGTGTCGTCCATGGCGGTATTTCATCCACCCATGCACCCGCTGGTTGTTCGCGTAAGTAGAATCGTCGGAGATCGTCTTGACATACGGCGGCCCTTCCACAGAACGCGACGTGTGAAAAAAAGGTATGATTGTGATGTTCATGCCACGCGTCGTAGTTGACCTGTCCAGTGAAGTAGGAAGGTAGCCCGAGGGTTCTGCAGTTAGGTTGTAGGATTACAACTTTCACAAAACATGCATCCAAGTAATGCGTTACTGCATCAAGGACATCCTTGTTTCCAAGGCCAACGTAAGAACGCTTGTCGAAGTTACCCCCTGAAGATAGACCTTGGCTGAATGCTCATTGTGAAATTCCGGCGCTACCTCCGCATAATTCCAGCATGCCTCGCTGTTTCGTCCGTAGCACAAGGTTGGGATCATGGAAAACACATCGTCGCGCGTGTCCGCAGGTAGCCACGCCACCCCGCTGGCAATGTCATGAAGGTCCCCCATCTTCATCAGTGTCGGAGTCCAAAGGAGCAGCAGTGCAGCATGCTCCACATCCAAGGCCCTTCAGGCCCCCGCCGCAATCGTCCTGTCCGTCTTCGACCTGTTCGGGTATACTGCGTGGTTGGACGAAGGCTTCCTTGTCAGCTTTCTGCTCTTCTTTCGATTTTATCCGGGCGTCAGTAGGTAGTGCTGTTTGTTGTTGCCCATTGCCGGGCATGGTAAATGTCGGAGATTATGGAAAAGGGGGCAGCGCGCGGCCGCTCTCAATCGATGGGGGGAGGAAGACGATCGTCATCGACGATCGCACTCCGCCCTGGGCGCGGTCGCTGCCCCTCATTACTGAGCAAAACTGGGGCCGGAGGCCCCCGGTGCAGTCGAGCACTAATGTTGGTCGCTCCACTCGGCAATGGAGCTATCCAATTGTATCCGACCTGCAGATCGTGAAACTTGATACCCTGTATGCTAGTATTGTCATCACGGTTCGTCGTTACCCGGCGTGCCACATGGACCCATTGAGGGCCATTCTAAAGAGACTGGACGTAAGTCCGAGCCCCTATATCTAGTCGGGTGCGCACGCTGAGATGTACAGCACTTATATCATTTCTCTGTGTTTTTGTGTATATATTTGGTCGGTCAGTGGCGCATTCATGATAGCGATTGTTTTGTTCCGCCATTCCGCCCTCTGGGCGCCTTGGCCGCACCGATATAATTAATGTTCTGCTCTTTCGGCAAGTTCCTCGCAACTCGGCACGTGCATTTCCATAAGTTAACTGGAATGCGCGCGCATGTCGCTGCCACCTGTAAGTGCGAACCACTCGGCAAACGATCGAGCGATCGAACCTAAGACCGAAATGACAACATCGCATTTGCATGAGTTGTAATACCAAGTCTTCAATAAAATCGCGCATGGGTCCTAATGTCCAAAACTAACCCGGGGGCCCCATAAGAAAAATAGACACACGTAAGGCCCGAGCTTTGACCATCAGATTCTGGATGCGCCGGCAGCGCGGCCCCGCCCGCTTGCCAGGCAACCACACATGCCAATCAGCGGGCGCTGCCAACCAGAGCAGTTGATCGTCCCCCGACAGTAGACTACCCAAGTATCGCGTGCCCGCGGAGGTCAGGACCTCTGCGCGTGCGATGCGATCGCACATGCGTCCACGGGCTCGGAGTTCAGCGCAGGCTTTTCGCATATCCTCGATGACAAGAGCACGAACATGATATTGATGAGATGAGCGGTATTTTCCTGCAGCGGCCGAGCAGCCGGGTCCGCTGCCGCCCCGGGCGCGCGCAGCCGGCGCCGGGGAAAAGCATGCAGATGCCCCCGCGCCTGTAGACAGCACCTCAGGCGTCGGCCTGTCCAGGCAAGCTGTCAGACGACATCCACTCGATGCCCTCGTTTTTGATGGCCTGGTAAACCTTCGCCTGCAAGGCCCTCGCGACGAAGTCCTGATCCGTGACCGTAGGCTTGCTGCCATGTGCGGTATTCCTCCGCCACCAGGTCTTCAGGGCGTTGTCTTCCATGGCCTGGATCGCGAATCAATGTATTATCGTTGATGCCGTGGCTAATGCCCCTGGTGTTGTGGGACCTCATAAACGAATGAGCATCCACAGGATAAGGTAACCCCGCGCTGCTTGAAGCAGGTTGTCCCGCAGTCGGCTCTGTATCTGCAGTCTCCTTGATGACGCGCCGTAGTGGTGTCCCCTCGCATCTGGGATTGGCCGCAATGGAAAACGCTGTAGCTCCATCGGCCTCCGTTGCCACATCGTACTCGTCGACCTTGATCGCTGGGTGTCCTGATGGTGCCTTTACTGCGTCAATCAACCTAGCGCCTTTCCAAAGAGGAGCCTGTGCAGATCCGCGCCTGTGACGACCATATTTTCGTTGCCTTTCTCAAGGATTAGGATGGCCGGCAAGTCTGCCACGCTTCTCCGGCCTAAGATTGCGCGGGCAAGTTCTCGCCAGGTCCCTCGACCACGTCGGCTGAATAGGTGTCCAGCTTGGCGATAGCAGGTTGGGTCGCCCTATATGCGCAAGCAAGTCTGCAATGCCCTGATGACCTGCGCACTGCAGCTTCAGCGCCCACTCCGGTCACGCACAGCGGTCTGCTCAGGTTCATCTTCTTACATCGTGACCGTGGGAGCGCGAAGCTCCCTCAAATGTCTGTGCAGTTTTCAGATCCATGATGTTTATGTTGCTACCGATGTCCAGCAAATCAGCATCCCATCGATCATGGTCCCGCGACTCCCTGCATGGGCTGACTCATGACGATCGCCGAATATGCCCTGCACGGTGGAAACTGTTGTGCTACATGTGCCCTTGAGGCGCCTCTGATCCAATGCCCACTCGTTCCTCGTCGTGGAAGTGAATGCGCCCATGCATGCCCGGCCCCCCCATCTGTGATTGGACATTGCTGGGGAATCAAATCCGAAGTGCATGCATCATATCGAAAGGGGCACAGGTGCGTCAGTAGGATGTTATCAGACGTGTCCTCGTCGGCACGCACTGAATTCTGGCCATCCGCGTTGACCATCGGCACCGCCTGCAGCACGTCGCGCTCGGACATGGCGCTGGCGCCACTGCGCGCGCTGACTGGGCTGTCAGTCCGGCGCGAGCGCAGCGAGTCGCCCCGCGTTCTGCCGCGCGGCGCGCTCGCTCATGCGCCTGAGCCACGCCTCAATTGCAGGCGCCCCCGCAGGTGTCGATGTAGCAGCTGTCCCCGCGGAGGCAGCTGGCTCAGCTATCCGCGGCATCTGCGCGTCTGCGGTCGGCATCATTGCTGCCGGGTAGGGCCATGTGCATGGCGACGCAGCAGGTTGCCACGCTGGTATCGCAGATGTCCCCGCTGGCGCTATAGACCTGGCCGTCGTGGGCGCTATCTTATTCAATTCGTCGCGAAGGTCCCTGACCCTGAGTCCATCAGCCCCGCGGAGCATCTCCCCGCGTCGGTTCTCGACGTCTTGCCCACGCGCAAGGGCGCAGTGAAATTCAGCAGCGATAAGTCCCACATATCGGCATACGGCGCGCGGCGCCTCATTGGGCGCACCCTCCAGCTATCGGCCCACATGACTGAGCCACTCGGCCCCAACAGTCTGCGTAGAAGACGTGGCCGCGTTGGAACCCCCATACCCTATCGAGGTATGCAAACTCCTCAAAACAAATACAACACTTCGTGAAATCACCGTGATTGATGATCGGTGGTGTAACTGATGGCCTGGTGCGCATTTGCCTCTCAAATGTGGAATCGCCCATTGCGTAGCGGCTCGGTGGGGCTGCAGGACTCGTTGGCATAGTAGCAGGTGGCCCCGCAGCTACGAATCTCATGGCGAGCTGGGCTGGGAAACCCATACAGGTTGCCCCGCGCGATTCATCACGCCGCGCGCCTGCCGCGCCTGATGGCGCTGCTGGCGCGCGCGCCGCGCTGGGAGATTTGTCTGCCACCCCTCCTGCGTGGCCAATACTTCAGGCCGCAGCTCCCCCAGCGATGCAGGTGACGTCAGCTCTGGACCGCGCGGAGTGACGTCTTGGTCCATTGGGGGCGCCAGGGGCCCGTAGCGCGGTACATAGCGATGCCAGCCTCGTATCCCTCTCCCCTCTCCCCTTGTGAGCTGAGACCTGTAAAAGTCGCCCGCTGTTGCCCTGGCGCAACGGTTTTCCCGACCCGAGGCGCCCTTGTCGTCTGCACATAGTACTCTGGGAACATAGCCGAATCCATCGGCGGTGCCACCAGCCTATTGGCCGCTGTCGGGTCACGAGTCAGGTATGTATCCATACCGGTTCGGATGGTTCGACGCAGGATTTGCGTCGGGCACATGCTCCCAAGGCGGAATCCAGTTTGAATTTGGCAGGTCAATTCCATCCCGCCTCCTGCTCTCCATCGCCTCCTGGACCTGGCTTTAGTATCCACTGCTGCTGTCCCCGCATACAATCGGCCCTCTGGGCCGCCTCTGTTGGGGGCCGCATGTTGCCGTACTGGTCCATGATCACTGGCTGCCGCGTCGGCGCAGTTGGCGATGCGAAAAGTGATGTGGCCTGCTTGGCCTGGTAGAGCTGGGGATCGATCCGCGTGCTCTGGAGTCTGGCCTGTAGGCTGTTGCACTCTGTGGAGTACCAAACGGAGTAGCGGGTGCACCTTTCGGCGCAAATGCAACAGGTTGCCCCGCGGGAATTGGCAGCTGCTGTGCCTGAGTGCGTCGCGGATCGTTGGCGAAGAGCCCGTCGTCTGGCGTTGCACGACCGGATGCGATGCCCGACGCGCCCGCGCTCTGGGCCTGTATGCAGGATCCATCAGAGCCATCTGCAGATACCCCTGCTGGACACCTCTTGTAGCATGAATACCGACGCATGATGTATCTTTTCTGTGGGTGAATTTCGCGTGGGTGCACGCAGGTTAAAGGGTGTATCTGGAGTGATCCATCCCTTCAGCGTGGAGGGATCATATAGATATGGACAGTCGCGCGGTGCAGACCCTCGCAGGTTACCCCGCTGAGCTTCGGTGCATTGATCATCGACCCATACAGATCCAACTCTGCAGTGCCTGCATTCACCCTCGTTGTCCTTGACACCGATAAGTTGGACAAGGGATCTCACCGGGATGCGACCCCTCACCCCCGAAGTCATAAATGATATCGTTGGCAGATCGCCAGACTGGAATACCATCTCGAATCAGGCTCTCAAGGCTTACTAATATCAGCACCTCGGCGTCCGCCCGTAGACCCGACTGGGTGCGCATGCAAATATGGGCACCCATCAATCATCTGTCTACCTGAGCCCCCCCGCGGGTGATCTTCGCTTCGGCGCGACAGACCGAGTCCCGTGCACGAAGTAGCGCGGTGCTCCTGCCTCGGTAAGATCTGCCACCCGCGAGTGCAATGGTTCTGGGCACTCAGGACTGCCGTGCCCACTGCTGGGCCGCAGATCATGGGTCGGGCAGGTTTTCCCGCGGAGGATAGTTTTCTTCACCTGGGGCCGGTTCTTCTGCATGCCAATGCTGCGGTCGACCATTTCGCACATTTTCAATACTGCTAGTGCCCGGTACGCCCGCTGCGGGGACTTGAGGCAGGGCTTGACGACGCCCAGGCGGTTCTTACGAAAATTGTCGCAGCCTTCTGGTGGCCAGTTTGCCAGTCAATCACTGGGGCATACCCAGCCGTCGAACTCGTCATATGAGACGACCGCGCCCGTGAGCCTATACGAATGGCCGTCGTTATGAAATGGTTCATGCCGAGTGTCGGCAGTGAGCCACTCCGAGCAGCAGCGCTGTTCACTCTCATTCGGCACCGCGCTGACTGATTATCTTTCCAGAGCATCGCCTTCAGTGCTTCAGCTTCACCGCTGTAGGTGATGACTGGCTCTTTGCGAAATAGGTCACGTGCGCGCCGGCGTTCGGCGGCTACCTCAGTCACACGCGTTGCCGTGCGCGCAATTGAACGCTGTGCTTCTTTGCATCGGCTCGAACCATTATATGACGGGTTAACTGGCATCTGATGTTGGGTGCCAAGTGCTTCCCCGTAAAACCCGCCCCCCTCTCCCATTTCAACAGCGTTAGCAGGTTGCTCCGCGGATGCAGACGCAGCGGGCGCCACCGCGCTTCCAGGTGCTTCTCCTGTTCGCGGATGTCATTGCACTGGCACCTGCTCGCCTTTAGAGCTCCCGATGCCTTGGATGCGGTCCGGGATATTTTCCTTCCCGCATCGGGCTGCGAGGCGCGATGTCTGGTTGAACCGCCCGGCGAGGGTGGCCGGCCAGCTCCGCGGCGAGCCCTGCCAGGAGCGGCGCCGCGCGATGCGACGGGCTCCTCCTGCTGGGGCGCGCTGCAGCCCTGGAACGCTGCCGCCGCGGCCGCCGCGACCGGCCCCCAGGAGCGCGTTCTTCGGGCAGGTTTCCCCGCGGCTCCCCGCCAGAACGCTTCGCCTCGTTTCTTCCAGGGTCGGCCTCTGCTGAACGGGGTCGCCTCTTCGACCTAGGTGACCTCGACGAGCTTGAAGATGGAGATCGATCAACGGCCTTCAGAGAGCGCTTCGGGGGGCCCAGGGGCCCACTGCTCTCTCGGCGGGCCCCCCCGCATCAGCGGGCGCAACAAGGCGTCCCCGCGCCCCTGTGCAAGGAGCTGTCTGACGGAGGCTTCCGCGCACGCCGGTAGATCCTCGCGTTCTCGCTATCGGCATTCTATTTGCAATCCAAAGTATATCTCCCATTGGGTAACTTACATCGTACTACAGTGACTATCCATCAAATTCCTTTGCTGATGCACCACTGCGTCGCCTCATTCCAAGATCATTTCCTCCGCGGTTTGCGCATCGATGTCTATGTCTGCATTGTCTTCGTTAGTGCAGGACTCGCATTCGCATTCAGACGCAGGCGCAATGGGATCAACAGCTTGTGCGAGACCAGCCGCCTTGTCTTCTTTGTCAGCCGTAGCTGGCGGGCCGCCCCGCTTGCCCCGGCAGTTGTCGGCAACTTCGCGAGAAGAAGCCGGCCCCACCGCAGAGGAGGCCGCTCGCGCATCGAATCGGGCCTCGCGCCTTTGGCGCTCGTTGCATGCCCGACTGCGACGCGTAAGTCGGTGATCCTCATCTGGGGCTTCCCAGTCCTTCTCGACGAGTTCTGCCTGGGCCTCATCTAGCGGCTCGTGGTCCGCCTTGGTCAGGCGCGCGCAACTGGGGCTGCAGCCCGGGCCCACCTCGCGACCTTCGCCGCCCCCGCGGGGCCAGACCCACGGGGCCCTCTCGAAGTTGGGGCCCCAACGAAGGGCGCCCCGTCGGGCAATTCGGCCTGCGGTCTGCGAAGTGCTCGCGTCCACAGACCCGCCCTCGGCATTCCCCCCGATCCTTACAGATGCCTCTTTTGCAGACCTTCCTTTCCAGCGCTTCAGCTGTCTCGGCGCCGCCTCCTGCTGGAACGGATGATGCCGCCCGTTTCTCGGCCCCGCTGCACGCGCCACAATGACCGATAATGGCGGACTCGATGCTCCGATGCTCGGGCCAGCCCTCTGCCCGCCATTGTCCCATATCATCGTCTGGTGCCTGTTGGCGAGCATCCCCGTCGTTCTGTTCGCCGAATAATCTGAATCGACGCTGACCTTCGGGCTCGCCCGAGCCCTCATCGCCCTGGCGCGGGTTGTCCCACGACTGCGCCCTTCTCGGCGACCCTCTCGGATCTCGTGGACGCGGGCGCCGCCTGCCGCTTGAGCGGGCGCGCGAATGGCTCCGCCGGCGACGGCGCGGCGGATTGCGCGTAGCCCCCCCCGCCCCTCATCATCGCCCTTAGTGCGCTCCGCGCGTCTCCAAGCCACGCGGCTCGAAGGGCGGCCATGTAGCGCACGGGCGAAGCGAGAGCCTTCGCTGTTTCCGAGTTCGCACTGGATCCGCTCAGAAAAATCACAGCGTCGCACGGGTCACCCCGCAGAAGATCGTCGTCGCAGGTTGCCCTGCACGCGGGGTTCCCAATCGCATGCGGTCGGGGCGACGCTCGCAGCTCCTCACCCGTGGCCGGTATCGCACCACCATCAAAACTATCCGGCTCGTACCCAGAGTGCGCAGGTGCCCGCGCAATCTCGCAGTCCGCGTCGGCGGGCGGCCGGCGCCCCCCGACGATCTCCACGCGCGCAGGTTGCCCATCGATCGGGATGCCCAGCCAGTCTGCCAGATCGATCTGGTCGCGGCCGACGTAGACCTCCTCGAAGAGCTCCTCGGCGCACCTCTCGAGGGACATGCTGGCGCCCATGCGCCTCGCGGACGCGATGCGGACAGCGGCTGCGGGGTTGCCCTCTGGTTCGGCAAGGGCTTCGACATCGACATACTGAATGTCAGAATCGGTTTGAGCCAGTCGCCTCGGGGGCATTGGCGACGAAAATGCCAGGTGCCATGGCAGATATCACATTCCATGGTTTGCCCGTTGGTATCCTTCGGGGTTTTCTGACGCCCCTGCCATATCCTGACGCGCGCCTGCGGCCTCTATCCTGCCCCAGGAGGATGTCCTCACGCTGAGGCCCCGCAAGGAAGGCCAGGAATGTCAGCATGCCTCTACCATGTAAACGTCGTCGTTCACCCTTGCCTACACCCTTGCCCCTTGACCGAAACGCACGTCGAACTGCGCGTCGTGCCCTTCGAACTGGTTTCTTCATAGAACGTCTCCACCATCGTCTATGTTTCTGGTGACCCAAGCATATCCATTGCGCCCGTTGCTCTTCAGTGAGGTGCGCGGGCATATCGGAATGATCCAGGTTACCACTTCCCTCATCTGACGAGATGCCAGCATCGGCCCTCGAGTCAACGTCGGACTCTGCAGGCTGCCCCGCCGAGCCCATGAGGACAGCGGCTCGGGCAGGGGCCCCTTTTGCCGAGCCCAGGAGGCTTGCGACCCCAAGGGCTGGCCATCCTCCTGACTTAATAAAATGGTGGCCTCGTTTCGCTGTGGATCGCATTCAAGAAGGCGCCGGCAGGTTGCCCCGCACGAGTGTCGCTATGAAAGACATCAGCGCGGTGGCCGCGGCTAAATACACCACCCACGCGGCCAGGGGTTCGCTCGGCAAGATGGGCATGAACCCCCCGTGCGCTCCAGTAAGGAATCGAACTGTTGCTGATACCTTGGCATTTAGCGGTTCGGTGGTTGTTGTAGTTGCTGCGCGCGCGAAGTACCGACACCTGGGGCCTTGAAAAGCATGACTGTCAGGATCTGGACGTCTGGCACGTTGAACCCAGCGGCATCAGCTGCGACGCGTGCAATCTCGAAGCGGGCCAGCATCCAGTGGATCAGTTCCCGCGCATGGACGCGAAAGTCAATGAGAGCCGTCCCCGAATTAAGTTGTCGTTCCTCTTCCAGGTGCTCAAACTCAGTGCCGGGGAGGAACATTACGCAGGTGGCGCCATCGGCGTGGCGACCACCAGCGTTCGCTCCAAAGTTGATTACTGCGGGCGGGATTCTCATGGCCATGGTCCTTGCGAGACCCCAAGGCCACGCTGTAGAGCGGCGGCCTGTTCGGAGGGTGTCATGGCGCCTGTGTTCACGTCGGTCCAAGCATGTACCTCGCGAGCGAACTCGCGGACAACATGCGTTGCCGGCAGGTCCCAGTGAGGGCCGGCAGCGCGCGCGTCGTCTGCGCCACGCTGCATGCGTCCAACAACGCATCCGATTGCGACCCAGAGGAGGCCAAATATACTGATGCCAATCCACTGGCCCCGTAGGTCGGCGTCGGTTGCGTGGCGGTCAGTTATGAGGCTACGCTGCCGTCAGTCTGCGAAGTGGCGCAGGCGGCGCGATGTCATGCTGCGCGTTACCATGCATAGTATATTCGAAAATATGTCAATTGACGCAGATGGGTGGACTTCAAGAATGTAGTAGCGCAGAGATGTGGGGCTCAGGTAAGAGACCTCTGCGTGAGGAGAAGCAGCTGTGCAAGTGTCCTCTTTGCGATGGTATAAAGCTCCTCCACGTAGAGCCACTTCGCCCTGCTGTTCCACCATGTCGGTAGTCCGCCAGATAGCGCCGTGGATAGCACGGAGAGGAGCTAGGGCTGACCACCAACGGCCAGCTCCGCTACCAAGATTAAAGCTTGTCGGGAAGCCCAACCAGATGCTTCGCCGAAGGCGAAGCATACGTCCAACCCTGTTGTATCGCATCAACAATACTACCAGAAGTAAGAAAGAGCCGCGTGAGTGGCGATGATACATCTCAAGAGTAAAGGATGGAACCTTCCCTCATGATGTAAGGTAGCGGGCCGCGGCGCGGTCCAGTCAGATACGGGGCCAATAACTGGGCCAAGATGGCCTCGGACAGACGCTCGTTGCCTCTCGCATTTGCCCTCCCTTCCGGATTCCACAATGTCAAGGGCGCCTCCAAAGCGCCTCCGAAGAGAGCCCCGAGCGACAAAAACCGTTCCATTCTTCCTCGGGCATATAAGTTTACCCGATGCGCCCCCTCAGCTTCCGCAGCGTCCAAGACGGCCCCAGGGGCTTCAAAAATCGCCCCAAAACAGCCGATGGGGGCCCCCAAGGAAACCCCAAGACAGCCCCAGGGAGCTACAAGACGACACTAGGGGCCCTGAGACTGGCCAAGACGGCCTCCAGACTGCGCCAAGAGGGGCCCACAATAATAACCAGACCAAACATTTCGAACCTTCGGGCCCCAGACGCCCCGAGGAAGCCCCGGAAACTTCCAAGAGGCCCCAAGACGTTTCAAGAGACGCCTCCGAAGAGAGCCCCGAGAACACAATTCGGTCCATTTCCTTCGCAAAACGCATCTGTTTGCCAGATTCGCCCCCTCAGCTTTCGAGGCGCCCAAGACGGCCCCCGAAGCTCCCAAGATTGCCCCGGGACCGCCGAAGGCCCCAGAAAGGCTCCAAGAGGGAGTCTCGAGTCAGCTCCACGATCCCCCGGGATTGGCCAAGACGGCCTCAGGACTCCTCCGCGAAGGCCCCAGAGGATATGCCAAACGGACATTTCGAACCTTCGGGCCCCAGACGCCCGCGGAAGCTCCCGGAAGCGTCCAAGAGGCCCCAAGAGGTTCTAAGAGACGTCTCCGAGCTCGAGAAGCAAAAATCGTCCCATTCCCTTCGGAAAGCGCGAAATGTTTTCCAATCCGCCCCCTCAGTTTTCCGGCGTCCAAAACGGCCGCAGGGGGCCCCCAAGATCGCCCCGAGACAGCCGAGGAGGCCCCCCAAAAGGCTCCAAGACAGCCCCAGAGAGGCTCAAGACGACACTAAGAACCCAAGATTGGCCAAGACGGCCTCCAGACTGCGCCAAAAGGGGCCCGCAGGAAGAACCAAACCAAACATGTCGAACCTTCGGGCCCCAGACGCCCAGAGGAAGCTCCCGGAAGTTCCCAGGGGGCCCCGAGAGGCTCCAAAAGAGTCCACGAGAGTCTCGCAACGCTCGCACAAAATGCCCTGGCGGCCCCCTCAGAAAGTAAACAGCCCCTTCAAAAACGTCTTCAAGAACCCCCCCTCGAAACTTCATCGGCCATCCGAATGGCTTCAGGCGCGTTGCTCATGGTAATTGGATAAGCCCACGGCCACTCGTAGGTGCCACGCCCCACGGCCACGCGCCAAACGCGTTTAAATTTTGCCGGCGCTTCTTCTTCCGTCTTCTCCTGTTATTCCTCTCGTCCCTCCTCCTCCTCCTCTTCTTCCTCCTCCTCCTGCTCCCCCTCCTCCCCCGCCCCCTCCTTTTCTCCGAATGGCCTCAGGCGCGCAACCCAAGCGCGGTGGCGCGATGGGCCGAAAGCCACTAGTAGGCGTCAGCCCCGGCGGCCAGAGGCGTGCTAAGATCCCGGGTAAACGGAAGGAAATGTTTCCAGCTCGCGCGCGCAAGGCGGCCCCTGGGGGTCTGCGGCCGACTGGTGCCCCGAGCAACCCCAGGGCAGGTTCCCAGTAAGTTCCCATCAGAGATGGCCATGCTCCTGGGCGCCGCCCTCAAGTCCTCCCAAGAGCCCCGAGAGCGGCCCTCAGGCCTCCGAGAGGCCCCCAAGGGCACGAGAATACCACCATGTAGCCACAGCGATTGACAGCGATGCGAAATGGGCTGGAGGAGAGAGCGAAGCGATGACATTACAAGCCGCCCGAGCCCTGGCAAACTACATTAATCCAATGCAGACGAGGGCTCGCGATGACAACGCTGAAAACGGCATTATGGACAGTGTTGATTTCCGAAACAGAGGGCACATCAGCGCAACTACGCTTGTAGCACACCCGACAGCTCCAAACTTTGGCCCGGCAAACTTCCACCGGTGCGGGACCAGTCCCGAAACCGCGCTTGCGTGGGGAAATTGGGTGGCAGAAGAGCCTGGCACACATGCATCAGAGGACAAGCTGTAGGGGCGCGGCGGCGGGGGGGGCAGCGGGGCGGAGGAAGAAAAACCACCCCCGTCGTCCGAACTTGCCCAATTCCCTGGCCCCGTGCCAGTCGCACCTGGCCTATTCTGGCCCAGTATGTTGTTGCAGTAACTGTATTATGCCTGCCTTCCCAACGGGATTCCCGCTCTCTCTTGAAGCTCGAGCGGCGCCCGTGCCGGCCGCGGTGCCTGGGCGGGGCTGGGGGAACCACTAGAGCTCCAGCGACGATTTAAGACGGGACTCCAGTGCCTTAGTAGTCGTTGCTTGCTCCTCCGCATCGCGATTCGATGGTTGGGAATGCGGAATGGCACCTAGCTTGGCTGGCACGCCGGCTTCGTCATTGCCCGTGGCATTGAACCATTCGGCTGGGCCCTACGAAAGCGACCAATGATCTGCATGGGCAGCCACCTTGGAGGGGGAGGAGGCGGAGGATTGGGGGGCGCCGGCGCTGCCCCATCGATTGCAATATGCTGGTCGACGCAACTGCGCTCTCAAGACGGCGCCACGAGGGCATGCGAGGCTCCCGCGATTTGCTACCTGACTCCTCCCCCCGGCTGACTGAAGAGCAGCTCGGTGGCGACATCGGAACCCTACCCCCGCCAACCAACGATTCCCCTGAATCGATGGGAGGCGGGGGTCGGGTTCTGATTTCGGCGCGCGCCCGAGGGTCAGGGCCAGGGTCACAGCGCGCGCCAGAGCGCGCCCTGCGCGGGCTGCTGCGCGCGCGGCAACGCAAGCCCCCCGGCTGCCGCCGCGCACTTATGAAGATAGTGACCCGCGCCTGTCTGGATGGTTCTCACGGGCCCCATTATTCCGGGCAAACTTTACACGCAGGCGCAGAAAAGGTACCACATATCCCGCTGATTTTGAAATTCTCACACGCGTCGCAGGAAAGGATAGCAAACAAGACTCAGCCGGCCCATCTCTTCGCGGGCCGTCCTGCCAGTCTCCTTCCAGCAGTGTCCCACTTCAGCGCCTGGTTTCCCCGGCGGCGGTCTGAGCGCCCCCGGGAATGTTCGAGAAATCCGCCTTCGCGCACCCCCTGAGCTCGCAGCCAAGCTGTTAAACCAGATCTCTCGCACTCTTGCTCGGCGTGACGCGTTGCCCGCTTGATCCAATCGACGCAGGACTCGTCCGGTGCCCTGCCCGAGCCAACGATCTCCCTGAACAGTTCACGCATCGCCGCGCTGAGCTTTTGCGATCTCGCCGCAGCGAGCGCCCACGCACCACTGCCGTGAAGAACTGTAGAAGACACGACAGCATCGAATAGTCTGAACCTTGTTCTGAGCAGGTGATGCCGGTTGCACAGCCCGCCCTTGAAGCGGCCGAACGCCGCCCAACCCTTGGCGCCTCGACCTGTCCTCCGGCAAACTGTGCGCGACGCTGTCGCAACGCGCCCTTTCGGTTCTGAGCGTTTGATCAGATCCTATTTTTCCCCGCTTGGATTTTCAGGCCAGCTTCAGCTGCGGCTTCGCCCAAATGTTCTAGCATTATGCGAACTTGCGCTCGGGTGGATCCAAGGAGTATGTCGTCCGCAAAACGTACATTTGTCAACGTCCATGGATGCATTATGAAACCACGGCTGCGCGAGCCCCCGCTTGTCCTCCTGTATTCGCATCAGAGATTCAAGTCCTGTTGAATATAATTGACGACGTCGGGTCTCCTAGCTTGGCCCCTCTTCCAAAGACAAATGCGCGGCTTCGGCGGTCGGAAGCGTCTCAACGCCTGCACGTAGGGTTCCAGAACCCGTTGCTCTCTCAAAGCATTTCAAATGGCCGACGGGTTCACCGAATCAAGCGCGTTCTCAAAATCCACTGCGACAGCCCTGCAACAACCCAGACATCAACGTTGAACTCTCTCGTTTTCTCACAAATTAGCGTCGACGTCACCAAATGGTCTTCGCAGCTGCGTCCTTTTCCGGAAGCCCGCTTGGTCAACGGATTTCTGACGCGCAGTCGTCGGTTGAGAGCCATTGCAAACAGCTTTTACATAATTGGTAAAATTGCGATGGGGCGCAAGTTTTAAAGTAGTTGTGGGTCGCGTGCCTCCACGACTCTGGCGGCTCATCAACGTGGACCAGGATGCTCGTGAAGACGTCACCCAGCATCTGCTTTGAGTACCCCCGCCAACTTTAAACATTTCGGCATTGATCCCTTTCGAATCCGCTGCCTTCCTTTGCTTCAAGTTTCTCACATGATCGTCCATTTCTCCTCTTGTAACTGACGGTAAAACTAAGGCGGCGTCTCTGCGTCTGTCCGAGTCGCTGCCCGCCCCCAGTTCCTCTCGGGCTCTGAATAACTCCTCGTATACGCCAGCGAGGACGTCAACGATGCCTTGCTTATCCGAGCAAGCGTTTCCATCCTTATTGACCACGCTGGTGAGCCTCATGTTCTTGGAGATGTTGTGGATGACTTTGATACGCCCACTGTTCTTGAACTATGTCAAGATCTTATCCGTCTGCTCTGTCTATCGCTGGCGCTCACATCTCGATATGCTCGCTGTAGCTCCTTACATATTCAATGAATTGGTCTCTGCTCCCCTTCTCCTCTACGCGCAGCTCGACTTTCAGACACCAATGTTCAAAATATTCGGCGGCAATTTTGTTTGGTAGTTGAGATATTGCGGCAATGCTGCTTGGTCGTAGCAATGTTGCGTGTTCATGTGTGGCAATATTCGCCACGTGCTCGACGAACTCCGAACTCTACCCCCGTCGCCCATCGAGTTGCCTGGACCGGTTCTCGGCGAGGGTAACGTTCGGATTTCGACGCCGAGCAGTTGCCTACTACCCCCCCCCCAGCGGGCCACAGGTACGATTGGCGTTGGCAAGATTCGGCGGCCAGCCCAGGGGGGAAGCGAAAGGGGCAGGCCTTCTCAGAAGGCGTGGAAGTCCTCTGGCTGTTTTGGAAGTTCTCTAAGCCTTCCCCCAAGACGCAAACGCCTTCTCAGAAAGCTGGAGGGCTTCTGAGAAGCCCCGCCGCCTTCTGAAAAGGCCCCCTCCTTCTCATTTCCCCCCATCGCTCGCCGCCGAAAGGTAACATGCAACATCGATCTCCGAAAAGCGCGCTACGTATCCCTGTGAGGCGATCCCCACGCGAGTGCCCCTGTGTGCACGCTGCCCCCCCGCCAGGAGTTATTCGGTGCACGCTGTCCCCAGGTCTGGGGAAAAGGGTGTAACAAGCGGGCCGACGGCGCCATTTCGCGCGCTGTCTTTCCGTAGTGGAGAGGAGGAGGAGGAGGAGGAGGAGGAGGAGGAGGAGGAGGAGGAGGAGGAGGAGAGGGAAGAACAAGAGGAGGCGAGGGAGGGAGAGGAGGAGGGGAGGGGAGGGGGCAGGAGTGTGTCGATCACCGCTCAAAACTGTTACTCCAAGCCTGTGGTGATCGCCAGCGGGCGGCGCCACCCGTGCCGACGACCGAGCATTGGACCTTGTCGCGAGCAGACGCCCCGCGCAGTAACGAACGCGCGTGCTTTACCCGAAAACTCGATCAACACCCCCGCATCGCCAGCCTGTTCCGCCCACAACACAAAGGATCATACACATAATAACCACCCCTGTTCCCGAGAAGTGGGCCTCAAAGAGAGCGCCAGTGCGTACACCAACCCCACCAGCATAATTACAACAGACAGCCCTCCCCAGGGCTGTTCATCAACACGCGCGCCCCTGTAATTTACCCATACCGACACAAATCGCCCATCCGCCCAACGCGCGCGCGCGACCAGGCGCGCCGAAAACGCTGCGCCCAAACATGCGTGCGCCCCTCCTCGTTCCACGCGGGACCGCCCCGCCCTTGGCGCGCAGGGGAGGGGCAGGGCGAGAAGGCACCCTTCCCAAAATATGTCCCCAAAGCCCCTGAGAGGGCCCGCGCGGGCACGGCGGCACATGAAAGGCCTTCCCATGCTGAGCGGCCTTCTTGCCCTGTCCCTTCGCGCGCGCCGCCGGGCGGCCCCACCCGCCCACGCGACCCACCACCCACGCTTGGCAAACAGTTCGGAGCAGGTGGTTCGCACATCCGCTTCCGAGCATCGCGGCGCGCACCTGCATCTCGTCCCTCTGGAAATTGACCTTGATCAACTTGGGTAGCGACCCGCCATCCCGGCAGAGGGCGGCCACCGAGATCGGGGGCCCCGCGGAACGGGGCCGGGGGCATGGGGGAACGACGGTGCAAGAAAGGGAAAAGAAGGGAGAGGATTCGGAGGAGAAAGGAGAGAAATGACCGCATGAAACAAAGCAGGATAGCACAGAAGAGGGAGAGGAGGAGGAGAAGGAGGAGGAGGAGGAGACGCTCCACAATGCGGTTCCGTGGGCCCAGACTGGACAACAAAACCCCAGAGACTATGAGGCCGACCGATCTCGACCGCCACACTCCTGGAGAAGCTTACTGGCCAAATCATGCAACATGTTGGGATCACGTGACCTTTCGGGGGACGGGCGGGCGGTCCATCCTGTCTGATCCCAGCGAATGATCCTACCCCTGGCTGGCCGAATACAACTTTTGGATGACTGGGAGGCGGGGGGCCAGACCTGTCTCTGGGACTGCTCCCTGAACGTCCGACTGCTTAACGTCATCTGGATGTCGCTGCACTTGCGACAGCCAGGACACGTTATCCACCCGAGCCTGCTCAGCCCTCTGGGTCTTGATTGCGCCTTTCATGGCCCAGGCCCGTTTTATCTTAAACTGGGCTGGCGATTCGTGTGCTGCCTACGAATCCTGAGTATCCAACCTAATTTCTTGAATTGAAGGCTCCCCAAAATCCTCGCATAAGAACCCGAAGGACACCATACAAGGTCAAATTTAGAAAGGCGAGCGGGGAGAGAAGTGAGGGGATTGCAGAGAAATCTACACTTGGATCAGAAGGCTCTCGGGATGGCATCACAAACTCTTCCGAACCAGTTGTAGCCAGAACGGGCGCCAGAACGCGTAATTCATGCACCTGCTTCCAACGGGAACCTGCGGGGCCCGCGAAATCCTGGCCGGGCTTGAACGCGCGGGAGGCCTTGATCACGCAGTTTGGGCTCGGCCTCCGGTCCAAGGAATACCCCTGCAGAAGAGCGACCTCGAGGTCCAACGCGCGGTCTACAACTTCTTCAATGGGCGGCGCGAAGGTGAGGGCGTCATCGCTCCGTGATGCCACGCGCAGTCTGCTGCCTGAAAGCTGGAATCCAAACTCCGAGTAAAGCCATTTCTCGCGGCACATCATCACGCTGTCCTCGATGGGACCTCCGGCTAAGGGCGGCGGCCGAAAAGGGGCCCCGCGCGGAGGCTCCGAGCCCTGGTAATGGGGTCCGTGGTGGCCCCGAGGATGCAAACTGAAGCTCTGGGGACCCGATGAAGACGAATCGCACCTGAAGTCGCGTTCGAGTCTGGTAGTGAAGCTGCTGCTGTGCCTCGTCGTAAACGCGCCCTCCCTGGCGCGCTCTCACTCGTTGAAGCACAGCTGCAGAGGGGCGCAAAACGTAAAAGCCTCGAGGCGCATCAGGGCCGAGAACATGCGTCGGTTCGTGGTCGCCCAGTCGCCGGCGTGCTCTTCCAGCTGGAAGCTGCGTCGGCGCAGTTGGTCACACGTGGGCGCCCCCGTGGGCGCCGTGAAAGCAGCTGCGCAGCGCTTAGCTTCAAGGGTGGCGTCTCCACTGAGGCCCATGCCGGCCGAAGACCGCGATCCTGGCGCCAGCAGCTTGACCTGGGCGCGCCAGTCGGGCAGGGAATCGAGGATGCGGCGAGGCTCGCTCATGTTCGTGTCGCACGTGGTCCACGGCATGCTGTAGTCGGCGCTGGGGACCGCACGATCGGCCGACGATCTGACGGCGCCCTCGGAGCCGGCAACGCGGATGACGTCGAAGCCGTGATCCAACAGTGCCTGCGATGCGTCCCGCCCCCTCTCCAGGATCTAGGCGGGACGCCTTGGCCCCGCTGCCCTCTTCTGCCAGGGTGGGTCGGCTGGGCCAGCCCCCGGAGGGCCAGCCCAACAATTGTCTAGCGCGGATCCTTGGGGCCGTCGGCACCGCAAGAGCCGAGCTGACCCTCGGAAATCGGCTTGCCCTAATCGCTCGGGATGACGTCGCGGCCGAGGCGCGCCATGCCAGTGCGTCCAAAACCACCCGGCCCCTAAGACGACAAAGGTAAAGCAAGAACGACCACAGACTCGGCGTCTACGCATCGTTCCAGGGCGAGCCGGGCGACGCAATGGCCCTGTTGGACCGCGTGGGTCCGCGGACTGGCGTTGCGCATGGTGCCCTTGATCTCTCCGCGGCAGTCGGGGGGGCCCTCCACGCCGCTGGCGACGTCGATGCCTTTGAGCTGAGAGCGACTCCCGAACGTGGGGCAATGCGCATCAAAGTGCCTGGTAGCGCCAGTGCAGCTGCACCCGCGGGCACCAATTCCCGACCATTGCTCGCGACGCCGGCGTCGGAACAAGCGTAGAAGTCGCAGCCAATTGAGCCAGTGGTGCCGCGAGGAGGTGCTCTCGCATTCGGACTGGGAAGCTGGTTCTTTGGCTTGTTGAATTCTCGTCCGTCGGCGTCCTGGTGATCTTGGCTGTCGTTGCCAACCGCCAGCAGCGCGAGCTCGTGGCCCACGGGGCGCGGCTGGACCTTGCCGAAGACGTCGACTGGAATGCACGAGTGCCCACTCGGCACCGACTCCAGGTCAAAGTGGATGGCGCTGGGGCCCCAGGTGATCGTGGCCGCCTGGCCCAGGGCAGATGGGAGGTATGTGGTTTACTTTGTTGGGCTGCATGCGTCGCAAACCTAACAGGGCGGAAAGGGCAGCGCCGTCGCCCTCGCCGGCCAAAGCGCACATGCTGTGCTGACTGGTCACGCCATCGTGTAATGTCGTTTCGATGGGATTATAAATCTCCCAATTCGCTACCTGTGACCCGTTGCCTACTCCTGCCGCGCGCAGTGGAGTTAACAACTTCTCCTGGGGTCTGCCGTTTCGCCTGCTGGGCTCTCCAGGCCATGCCCTGGGTGAATCGCGTGCCCCAGAGATTGGTCCAGGCGCCGGTGTCGACAATGGCGCCTCATCGGCCACCTGATCGCGAAGTGCTTGCCAGGTAGCATGGCGCGTCGCTGAATTTGAGCACCGTCGCCCAGGGGTCGCGCGACATTCGGCCGCGGTGCCCCGGGGGCCGGGGCCGGCCGAGAAGACTACGCGGCGTCCCGTCGTGATGTCTCCTCCGACGCGCCCCCCACTGGCGCTGCGGGAGCCAGCGCCGCCGGCGTTGGACTCGCGGCCGCGCGACCTGCACCCGCGACGCGGTGGTCGGAGAAGACGTCGGCCGGTCCGCGGCGCGTCGGGCAGTGGACCGCACTGGCGTCGGTGTTCCGCATGGGTTGTAGATGGCATGCGCGGCGCAGAATGCGCCCGCACTGCCGTCGCGCCATGCTCTCGCAGCGCGCGAGGGCCTCGAGACAGATGGAACACCCCCTGTCGTCGCCAGCGAGGACAGCAACTGGGGGAGGCGCAGCGGGCGCTGCAGCCGGCACTGGAATAATATTGATAGAGGTTTATGTCCAGCTCCGCGCGGCTCGGCGCTGCTGCTCTTTGGCTGTCGCACTAGCTCCAGCGCTACTCGCGTGCTGCGGGGCTCGTCGAGGCGCCGTCCCTGGGCGCGGCCGCGAGGCGAGCGCGCGCTGCGGTCGAAGCGGCCGCCGCCGGACATCCATGTCTCGCGGCCAGCGAACCACGTGGCCATTCTCCCCGACGGTTGGCTCACGTCTACTGGCCTGCCTGAGATGAACAGAGCCAGCCCGCAGGGCGACTCCGGCACTGGCGGCGACGTGGGCGGCGGCCCGATTGCGGTGGCCACGTCGTGGAGCTCGATCCGCACGGCGCGCCGGCGCTGAGCGAGGCCGCCGATGGCGCGCATGTCCAGCTCGGCAACTGCACGCCGGCAGCCGGCGGCGCAGGAGCGGCGGCTCGCGCGCTGAGGCCGCCCAACCAATCGCGCCCCCGGGCCTGTCCCAAAGGGGGCGCGCCGTCAACTCGCGCCCACTGCGGTGGCGTCAGTGATGCTGATGGAGCTATCGGCGCAACAAGAGCAACAAACGCTGGCCCCTCCGCTGTCGCCGTAAAGACCTGCGACGCAGTCGCGGGACTGGATGGATGAACAGAAGCTCGCGAGCGGCCCGCGAGGTCGGCCACCCCCCGTCGCAGTCGTCGCAATTCGGCGTCGCGCGGGCGGGGCGACGGCGGCGAAGACGACGCTGCCCTGGCCAATCGCGACCGCTGGCTGCGCCCAACCTGCTGTCGCGGGCCGTCGGGCGATGAACTTGGAGTAGCGGCTGCTGCCTGCGGCCGCGTCGCTGCCGGCGCCGGCGCTGGCTGGCCGCCGCGCCAGGGGGCGGCGCTCTGCGCGGGGCCACCTTCGCCCGGGCCCGCAGTCATAGACTGCGCAGTTCTGGCGGCGCCCCCGGCGCGCGCGCCCGTCAAGGGCCGCCGCTCAGCTAGGCTGGGCGGCCCTGGCTGCCCGAGGCGCGCGAGCGGCGCGGGCGCTGGCAACGGGGCGCGGGCGTCGAGGGAGAGAGCGCGCCCTTCGCTGCAGCGCCGGGGGCGGTCGCGCACGAGGCGCTCCTCTGACTCGCACTCGCTGCATTCGAGACGCGCCCCGTCGCGGCCCAGCAGGTTGCCGCGTCGGCCCGAGCCCGCGCCGCCGGCCCCGAATCACCCCCCCCCCTTCCGCCTTGGCCCCGAACGAAAACCGCGATGGTCTCTCGGGCTCATTTTCGGACAAGTCGGCCAAGAAGGCGCAGTAGCCTTTGCCGCGGCCCTCGCGTTTCCGCCCGAAGCCTCCGGGGCGCGGTGCGCGGGCCCGCGGTCGCTGAGGCGTCGCCAGCGTGCTTTGGCGCGCCCGCGAGCCTGGAACGATCGCGCGCCGCGCTGTTCCACGGGGGCGTCGCGCAGTTCGGGGTCGTCGGCGCTTCGCCGAGTGAGCCGATGGCGTCGGCGTCGGTGCCGGGATGGGCGCCTGCCGCTGGGAATGCCTCCTGTGCCGGCGGCGCTGGCGCAGGTGGGCTCGGCGCCGCCCCCGGCGCAGATGGGCCAGGGCCGCCCCATCTCGATCCGGCCGCAATGCCATGGACACCCCAGGCCCGATCTTGCTTAGGCGCGCCCGCGAGGGCGCTCTGCCGTTTGGCCGAGCTGACCGCTGGGGCGAGATTGCCGGGCGATCCCTCGACCGCGCGCCCAAGGCGTCGCAACTGCCCTGTCACGCGCGCGAGCTGCGCTGCGTCGGTCGGGCAGGCCACGCTATAGCTCTGGACGGCCGACGTTAGTTTGACGTTGGACACTCCAACCGCGCGCGCGAGGAGGTACCCGGGACCCTCGTAGCCGATCGCGAGTTGACCAGCCT
>CAUYUJ010017178.1:25000-50000 GCA_963575745.1 Prorocentrum cordatum | reverse complement strand
ACTGCTACTACTACTACTACTACTACTACTACTACTGCTGCTGCTGCTGCTGCTGCTGCTGCTGCTGCAAATACTAATGCGAATACTGCTTCGAGGGTCACACCTGACTTATGGCCGGTGAGGTTTGGGTTTGGGCTTGGGTGGAATCCTATTGTAATCGGAATCCAGATGTAATCGGAATCCTACTGTAATCGGAATCCCATTGTAGTCGGAACCCTATTGTGATCGGATTCCTGGTGAAATCTGGCCCCGATTGTAATCGGCAGTCCATTGGAAAAAATCCGAATGAAATCCGATTGGGAAATTACAGGGATCCGATGGGATTGCATGAGGAACCGATAGCATGTCATCATGATCCGGTAAGATTCCATTGGGATCCTATGGGACTCCATTAGGATCCGATAAGATTCCATGGGGATCCTATGCGATTCCATCGGGGCGATATAAGATTCCATAAGGATCCTATAAGGTCCCGTATGGATCCTATAGGATTCGATCGAAATCTATGGGATGCCACAGGGATCCGATAAGATTCCATAAGGACCGTATAGGGCGCAATGGGGATGCGATTGGATTACGTGAAGATGTTTTGGGATTCCAATAAAATCCTACAGGCTTCCATCGAGATCCTAGAGGATGCCATCAAGATCCTATACGATGCCGTAAAGATCCTACAGGATGCCATACGGACCCAATGAAGACCCGTAGAGATCCAATAGGATACCATAGAGATCCGAAGAGATCCTAGAAAGAACCGGGATCTTACACGGTTCCATGGGGATCCTTTAGGATTGCATTGGGATCCAGATGAATTTCGCAAGGACCCTATAGGATTACATCGGGAGCCTTGAGGATCGCATAAAAAAGTCCTATGGGAATCCGTAGACCACTTATCATAATCCATAAGGGTCCTATAGGATTCCATCGGGATACTATAAGATGCCATAGGATGCCGTAGGGATCATATAGGATTCCATGAGGATCCTATAGGATTCCATAGGGAACCTATAAGATGCCATAGGGATCCTATAGGATGCCAGAGGAATTCTAAGAGGATTCCATCGGGATCCTGTTCCAGGAGGATCCGATAGGATCCCATAAGGATCCTATAGGATTCCAAAGGGATCCTATAAGATCCCATAGAAACCCGAAGGGCGTCTTAAAGGATCCGACGCCCGTCTGGACAGCCAAAATCGCGAATGCGGACGATTAACGGAGGATTCCACTGAAAGCCTTACGGAAAGGCGCCGGCCATACGTCAGGTGCGAAGACGGCTTCATTCATATACTTCTCTATATACCTGCATGGAGGGCCCTACAAAACTACCGGCTATAGAACAGTGTAAGTTCCCAGCCAAAAAGCAGGTGTAACCCTACGACGACTACCACCAATACTACTACTACTACTTCTCCTACTACTACGACTACGACTACGACTACGACTACGACTACTACTACTACTACTACTACTACTACTACGACTACGACTACGACTACGACTACTACTAACTACTACCAACACTACTAACTAACTACTACTACAACTACTACTACTACTAACTACTACAAATATTCAACTACTACTACTACTACTACTACTACTACTAAACTACTACTAACTACTACTCACTGCGAACGACTACAACAAACCCAAAACATACAAACACGACTACTGGCTACTACAACAACAACAGCAACAACAACAACAACTACTACACAAACGACAACGACTACAGCTACCTACTACTACTAACTACTAACTACTACTACTACTACTCCTACTCCTACTTCTAATACTACTACTACTACTACTGACTTACAGACTACTGACTACTCACTACTTACTACTACTACTACTAACTACAACACACTAACTTCCTACAACTACTAACAACAACTATTACTACAACTACAACAACTACGACCACGACTACGACTACTACTACTACTACTACTCCTACTACTAACTACTACTACTAACTACTACTACTACTTACTACTACGACTACTACAACGACTACGACTACTACTTACTACTTCTACTACACTACTGACTCCCACTCCCACTCCCCACTCCCACTCCCACAACCACTACCACTACCATACTACTACTACTGCTACTACTACACTACTACTACTACTACTACGACGACGACGACGACTACGACTACGACTACGACTACTACTACTACTACTACTACTACTACTACTACTACTACTACTACACTACGACTACTACTACTACTCTACTACTACTACTACTACTATTACTACTACTACTACTACTACTACTACTACTACTACTACTACTACTACTACTACTACTACTACTACTACTACTACTACTACTACTTCTACTACAATTAGTACTACTACAATGGTACCCCAATCATCATATGTTTAGGGCTTTAGGGCTATGGGGCTATAAGACTATTGGGCTAGAAGGCTATGGGGCTATATGGCTATAGGGTTATGGGGCTGTATGGCTATAGGGCTGTAGGGCTATAGGGCTATAAGGCTAGAAGGCTATGGGGCTATTAGGGCTATAGTGCTACAGGGCTATAGGAATATAGGGCTATATCGAGCTACCGGGCACTTGGGTACCCGGGCACCTGGGCACCCAAGCACCCGGGCACACGGGCAACCGGGCACCCGGGCACCTGGGCACCCGGGCAACAAAGCACCCGGGCACCCCCGGGCACCTGGGCGTGCGGCGAAAATCGGCGGCAAACCTAATTTAACCATACGAATCCGCTAGGTTCCCTACAGAGGCAAGCTCTGATTGGGGAACTACGACTACAACTGCGACTACAACTACTAGTAATGCTGCTATTTCTACCGCTAAGGCTACCACTACAACTACTACTACCACGAATGGGCGCGAACGATATACTACTAAATTGAGCCTGGATGCTTCGACAGAGAAGAATGAGGAGGCGGGGACGAAGAAGCTGCAGGATTAGGTTGATAAAAAAGAGTGAGGGGAGATCGGATCCAGGATCGTTGAGAACCTCAGCACCGTGACAAAGGCGGACGGGGGAAGGGAGGAGGCAAAGAGGACGGAGAACGAAGGAGAGGATGGAGGAGGGGAGGGCAGGAGAGGAGGGGAGACAAGGGGGCGAGGGGGAGGAGTATTTGTCCTGCGACCACAGAGCATGCGAGTCCTTCGCGACGACCTGCGTGCCAGGGCAACCACGCTACAAGGCACACCCATCGTTGTCCCCAAGAAGTACCCAACATGGACAGCGAAAGGAAACCGAACATCGCCAAAGAATACGAACATCTACGACACTCACATGGCTACGCCGGCGCCGCCGGCCATCCGACTGCCACCACCGCAGCAAAAGACGCTGCCACCAACATGCGCCGAAGCCAACGTCGAGGTTCTCACACAGGGCCACTTCAGCGGCCAAGCCCCCTCAAGCGGGCATCCTGGTGAAGGCAGCGGCGGCAGCAAGTACAACGCCGACAAGCATGGGGATACGCAAAGAACACCGAGCCATCCCGACCAACGGATAACGCATACGAAAGCCAAAACGCTCATGAATATCCACATGGTGCGATATAAGAAGAATACGTCCCAATCACAATCTTCTTTGGGACGGTCATGAACCACCCCGATAGCGGTATCAACCAGGTCCACAAGGCCTACATGGACTGGAGCCCAGAGGACAAATACAAGGACATCAGCCTGCCGACCACCGAAGGGGAGCACATGCGCATAACATGGATCGAGGCGCCGCCCAACCCCAGGGCATGGACACCGATGGGCTACTGGGCGTGGGGCGAACGGACCCAAGGCGAAGTTACGCACCAGGCGCACGAACAGGGTGAGGACCCCGAGTCACCGCGCCACAATGCTGAGTGAATGGATCCAAGCCGCATGATCGAGTACGAAGCCGATGTCACCCTACACCGACACTATTGTCAAGATGCGCCTCACTACGGACACGAAGGACTTGGACGAGTACCACAGGGCAATATACGATATCATGTACCGCACCATCTACTACGAGAGAACCAAGCACCTTCGGACCTGCCAGAACGAGTCCAACAGCCGCCAGGCTGCGGATACGGGGCCAAGCGACGGCAACCAGGACCACCATCTCTAAGTTTACCATTCCGACACAAGCTATCGACGCTGCCTCCACCCGCCGCACAACCATACAAGGTTGAGCGGCCACCGTGCGCAGGGAGCAGCTGCACCTGCAGCGACGACCCCAACAACAGCTTGGCAACTCCAAACCTTGACTTATGTTGCCTGCAGGACCCGTGGCACGGGCCATCCTCAATGTGAGGAGCACCAATATCAACAATGCCACATTTCCCAGCGTCACACCTCCCCAGCTGCAGCCGCCCACGCGGGGCGCAGCTTTCCCATGCCTCCTCCAGGCTTGCTCCACGACGGCACGACCACTACTCAGCTGGCACCCGCTGCCACCAAGGCAGAAGCAGCAGCAGCCATCATAACGCAGCGGCAGTATCCACACCCAATGACTGTGAAGAGGCAGCGCATTCCAGCACTCCTCACCGTCCCATGCCTCATCCAGGGCGTCCAGCAAGGCGCCACCAGCCTCCAACGCCGCCTCCTCTCACGCCTGCGTCCACATCTGCTACTTCGTGTCCTACGTCCAGCTTCACGTCAACAGCGGCATTCCCTACATACTGCTCCGACCTTGACCTCTACCTGCACCTTGCCCTCATCAGCGCCCCCTCACCGTCCACTTCTAAGGAACCTCAGGCCCTCACCAACTTACTCCTCCCTCGACTCCTTTTTCGCCCGCCAACCTTGACCCCCCGCCCACCCTAACAGCGCTGCACCAGGGAAGGGGGAAGGTCGGGGTGTGAGTGAGACGAGGGGGAGGAGGGAAAGAACCCACGGGTCAGCATCGGCACAGGCCGCCGTGGCGGCACAGTCCCACGGCGGCCGTGGACCACCAGACCGCGCCCAACTAAGAGCCACGCCGAGGAAGCCACCACTCCCCCCCTCGGGTTGTGGTGGCTCCGCTCGGGCCAACTCCTCCTCCCACACGCCCTACTTGTTCCCACCTCTCGCGCTGTTCCCTCCCTGAGCCGCGCACGCCTCACCACCGCCTGCCGCTGTGTCCTATCCACAGCGCCAGTGCCCACTTGCTCCCCCCCTCCCTCCCGCACGGCACACTCCCGCTGCGTCGCCGCGTCGCACCGCACCTGTCGCCTTCCTTACCTCACCCCTGATACCTCGAAGAAGCTGGACGCGGGCCCCCACTTCAGGAGAGGCGAACCAATGTGGGCCTCAGCCCCTCCCAGTGGGCTAGGGCCCACGCTCGGGCCACCTCCGCAACCTCACAGCCTACCACCGGCACACACAGGCGCCATCAACCTCACTTTCCCCTCCTCCCCTGGTGAGTTGATGCTCGACTACGTGACCGTCTCCCTCTTTCTCTCTTTACCTCTTGGTACTCCCCTCCCCCTGGAGTTGGCCAGGCAGGAGGGGTTCGAGAGCTTCAATCGTTCGACGAGATAGTCCGCAACTTCGAGACTTCGAGGGGGAGGGAGGAGGAGGAGGAGGAGGAGGAGGAGGAGGAGGAGGAGGAGGAGGAGGAGGAGGAGGAGGAGGGAGGAGGAGGGAGGAGGAGGAGGAGGAGGAGGAGGAGGAGGAGGAGGAGGACGAGGAGGAGGAGGAGGAGGAGGAGGAAGAGGAGCAGGGGGGAGGAGAGGAGGAGAGGAGAGAAGGGGCATGCAGGACCAGGAGCCCGAGCGGGCGGTTCCCAGCCCACGACCTGTCGAGCGCAAGGCTTGCCGCCGTGCGCGACGTAGTTGCAGCGCAGCGCAAACGCGGCCTCCTCCGAGTGCCCCTCCCTGCGCCGCGCGCACGGCGACGACATCGGCCCTCGCCTCCTGCGGAAAGCCCGCGTCGGCCGCCCCGCCGGTGTTCGGCACTCACCCGTGTTCGCCTCCGACCTGCCTCGCCCAGAGGAGGCAAGGGGTAGTGGAAGGGAAGTGGGACGGAGGGGGGAATGGGGAAGGAACAGGAAAGGGAGGGCAATGGGATGGGGCGGGGGCGGGGGGGAGGGGGAGGGGCGGGGAATGGGAATGAGGGGCAGCGGGAGGGAGAAGGGGGAACGGGACAGGATGGGGAACGAGACGGGGAATAGGAGCGGGGGGGGGAACGGGAGCAGGCAACGGGGAAAACAGGAAAATGTGGGGGGGGGGGGGGGAACTGCGACAGCTGGTACAATGCGGGTCCCGACGACTAGTGAAGTTTCTACAACTGCCACCCCTTGAGCTGAAACGGAGGCTGCGATAACCGTTGCCACGACGATAGTGAGCACGACAACGACGATAACAACTGCTTCTGGACTCTCCAAAACCGCTGCGCCCCGACGCATCCCGTACTCAGCACAGCCGCCCAATGCGAGTCAAGTCCAAGGCCAGATCGTTGAACGCACTGCGCCATGAGAAAGGCGCCATCGTCTACGACCGCACCGACCCTGCTCTGTTCCCTCCTCCTCCTCCTCCTCCTCCTCCTCCTCCTTCTCTCTTCCTCCTCCTCCTCCTCCGTGGCCATTTTGGCTCAAGCCATTTTGGCTCAAGGCCGCCCAAATGGGGTGCCTCCTCCTCCTCCTGTTCCTCCTGTTCCTCCTGTTCCTCCTTCTCCTCCTGGCGTCCGGCTCGGCGCGCTGATGCTCCAATTCCATATCGGCGCGAGCTTGCTGACGGAGCAGCTTGGGGAGAGGCTGAAGAGCTTCGCGAGCGGCTTCAAGGTGGAGGCCGTCAGCGCGGTCATGTGTGATGACGACTACTGGGCCTCAGCTGGGCTACGGCATCAAGGACACCCTGATCGAGCAGAGGGGCCCGACAAGCGCGTACATTCTCGAGATTCGGAGGGAGCATGCGAGTCTGGGCTCCGAGAGGCGCCCACGGACACCGCCGCGGAGGCGTCGGCTACCAGAGGGAGTCTGGATCGAGGACAAGGGCCACAAGAAGGACTCGCAGGACCAGGTCACGCCTCCACCGCCTGGCAAGGTGGGCAACATCTGGATCCAAAAATGGCAGTGCCCGAGCCCGCGTTGCCGCCACGTGAACTTCGGCTTCAGGACGGAGTGCCGCCTCTGCTCGAAGTCGGCGCCAGTACAGGTGCTCAACCTACAGGCCCTGCAGGCGTCGGAGGTGTCGAAGTCGGAGGTGAACCCGCAGGACTCGCAGAAGCAGGGCATCATCCTCTCGGCGGGCACTGTGAAAGTCCCAAGAAGGGGCATCGGAAGAAGGTGAAGGAGATGGATTCGGAGAGGAAGGAGAAGGAGATGACGGAGCAGTGGCTGGCCATCAACCTGAAGACGAAGCTGGCGAGGCGGCTGCTGGAGTCGAAGAAGCGCATCAGGTACTTGGACAAGGAGGCGGAAGTGAAGGGCACCCAAAAGCGGGACTCGCCGTCGGACTCGGAGGACTGGGGCACCTGGGCGAAATGACAGTGCAGAAGTACTACATCGGGGACTGCGACATCGGCGACGTAAGCGCCGGTCAGGACTCGGACAAAGGGGAGTTCAACGCCCTCATGGAGGCGGATTTGCCCGCCGAGGAGGGAGTCGAGACCGCGAGCTGTTACGACAAGCACGAGGGTGAGGAGAAGGACCTGGGGCCGAACACCCAAGGAAATGGGCGGGACAATGACGGCCTACCTTGGGACGGGGAGGAGAACTCGCGCGAATACGCAGGCTGCTCCGTCCCGGAAGACACCGTGAAGATCAAGAAACACAAAAAGGCCAAGAACAACAAGAAGTACCAGAAGAAGGAGTCCCGAGATGGCATCCCCATCGGCACGGAGGACGACATTGGGACGCAGGACCTTGTGGGCAAGAGCGAAGGCAATTTCGAGCACAAGGGCAAGCACAAGGACAGGTGCCAGAACATCGGTATGGAAGACCTGCACGACGACATTCCCACGGAGGTGATCGTCGCTGAGGCCGTGAGGCGCTTCGGCCACGAGTGGGCGGTGAAGCACTTGAAAGAGGAGTTCCAGCAAATGATTGCGGGCGCCTAAGTTCGGCCGTGGTGCTCGGGTCCCTGGGGTTCCTCATCGCCGCTGCTGGTCGCCTCGTTTTAGCCTTTGGGCCGGTTTTCCGCTTGTGGCGGGTCGCCGCTGCTGGGCGCTGCTCGAAAAACTTAATTGTCCGCCGAGGTCGGCTCGTGTGGTGGCGTGGGCTGCCTGCCATGGCTCCTGCTGGCCTCAGACTGCAGGAGTCGTAGCGGGTGCGTGAGCAGAGACCTCAGAGACCTCCTCCTCCTTCTCGTCCTCCTCGTCCTCCTCCTCGTCCTCCTCCTCCTCCTCCTCGTCCTCCTCCTCCTCCTCCTCCTCCTCCTCCTCCCCCCTCAAGCACAGGGGGCCCGAGGCGCGTCGTACCCATTTGGGCTCACACTTGCCATGGGACTCCTTGCTCCGCGCCTCCACGTCGGCGCTTGAGGGGCACTGGGTGACATCCTCTCAACAGCTCTCCCAGTGGCTAAGCGGAGCGAGTTTCGATCGATGTATGGTATATTTCTTTCTGGGAGCTGTCGCACAATAATATATTTTGGTTTGCGGTGCATATTATTCAGAGTCTCTTTCCGGCACCTCTGATTCGGCTTCCATCCCAGGCTGCAGGGACAGCGGGAGCCTTTGTGCATTGACCCAGCGCCTCCCGCCTGGGTGTACCAGTTCGCGTCCACAGTTTTCAAGCTGTATTGGATTGCTAGGGCAAGGCTGTGTACCAACAGCTGGCTTTTCTCATGAGAGTTGCTGTGCAAAGGTATCTTTCAGCATGCTGCGCATATTCTTCTGGCTCTTACCTAACCGTCAATCTCTTCGGTATCCATCCCAGGCGGCAGGGACAGGGGGAGCCAAGGTGCACTGACACAACGCTTCCCGCCTGGGTGTACCTCAATGGGTGGTTGTGCTTGGACAAACTGTTTTTCACGAGTAAGGAGTATTCAATGTGCGTCGCTATACACGTTGTGGTTTGCATGACGGCGCAGCTACATGGCTTCTTGTCACCTAGACTCGCGGTGTTGGTCATACGCTTTGTTTGGCGAGGTGGATAGATTTGTTCGGTATCCGCATGGGCTGAAGGAGTGAACAACATGGCTATTTTCAGTTCATCCTGAAATGCGGCGTGCTGGAGACACTCATCAACGGTATCCATGCATTCCGTAGGCTTCAGCCGTCTCAGGGAGGTGCGTAGGAAAACAATGTTCATTAGTTGGCAATTGGCGGAGCATTATGTGGGAGAGACGATCTCATGTTGGAGCCGTGCGATACTGGTATGCCTGTTCGGAATTAAGGGTTGCCCGATGACCAGTGGTGCTGCATCGCTATAGCAGGCCGCATCGAGTTGACCTAGTTTGTGTTTGGTCTGATGTAATTCTTTGTGTGTAATGAGGTAGTCATCCGAAGTGTAAACGGGCCTGTGACCATTTCACGCTTCGCGTACGGCATGGGTTTCTCGGTCGATTCCCTCGGACTCCAAGTATCTGCCTGTTCTACGTCGTCTGGTTCGGCTACTTCTTGTTCGTGGTCAGTGGGCGTTGGCCAAATCAAACCCGAGCAGACGGCTTGGGTGGTGGTTAGGTCATTTTACTTCACGTCGCGATAGGTCCATTACATTCCATTCCTTCTTCTCCTCCTCCTTTTCCTCCTCTCCTCCTCTCCTCCTCTCATCGTCCCCCTCCTCCTCATCCTTCTCTCCATCTCCTTCTCTTCATCGTCGGATCTCCTCCTCTTCCCCCTCCTCCTGATCCTGAGCCTCATCTCCTCCATCCACCTCCGCCGCGTGCTCCAATGTTGTGCAGACATGCCGATCCCAAGGGGGCCCTGCCAAGAGTATTCCGTGACGCGCCCAACATGGATACCTTCATGCATATTTTCTTCTTATGCGTACGCTTTTTCTAAGCCGTTCCAATGGCACTGCAAGATGTATTCCGTGACGCGGCCAGTCCGGATCACCTCAAGCATAGAACATGTCGCTCGGGAAGGATCCTCCTCCTCCTCCTCCTCCTCCTCCTGCTCCTGCTGCTGCTGCTCCTCCTCATCCTCTTCCTCCTCCTCCCCGCCCCTCCACCGAGGCAGCCCCTCCCATCCCGCGTTGCCTCGCCCCGGAGGTATCTCCAGGGGCCCGGGGGCCGGCTGTTCGGCTTCGGGGCGGCGCTTCAGTCTCGCAGGGTAGAGACTGCGTGCAGTCTTACTGACGAGGGGCGGACCATGGCTCTGGGCCGAGGAAGGGAGGGAGCGAAGGAGGGGAGGGAGGAGGAGCCCGTCCCCTCACTTCCTCCCCCTCGCTCCCGCGGCAGCATGCCGATCAGATCTCATCCTGTCGCCGCCCCTTCTGGCGGCGGGGAGATGGACGGGGTGGGTTTGAGCAAGGCTGGTCAGGGTCCTCCCCTCCCCCCTCTTCCCGCCCAAGTCCGTTCCCCTCCCCTCCTCCCCTCCCCCTTCCCCCATCCTTTGTCGCCACACACCCTGCGTCCTTCCCAAGCCCCCCAGCCCCTTCCCCCCCTCCCCCTCCGAAATTCTTCCACTCCCCCGCCCTATCTCATCCCCCGCCTCATCCCCCCTCCCCCTCCCTTCTCGCCCTCCGTCCTGCGGCCTCGAGCTGGCCCCCTCCCCCTCCCACACCGAGGGGCGATCTGAGCTGGAAGATCGGGTCGTGCCTGGCACTCCCTGGCCTGTCCCGCAGAGGAGGGGGGGCAGATAGAAGGAAGGGCCGAGGGAGGAAGAGGAGGGAGGAATTGAGGACAGTACAACCCACCCCCACCCCCAGCCAGGACCCCCACTTTCGATCTGGTGATCCAAGGGGTCCTGGCTGGGGGTGGGGGTGATGCTTGGCCCCCAAGAATGCCCCTAAAACATCCCCCACCCCCTGCCAGGAACCCTGGATTACTAGGTGGGGAGCGAGGATCCTGGCCGAAGGTGGCTGTGGGCTGTGCTGTCCCCAGTAGTGAAGATGAGGATGGGCGAAGGGGGAAGGAGCGAGGGAGTGTCGAGGGAGGCCTGTAGGGAGGCAGGATCGCTCCTGGACCCCTGGTCCCTTGGAGGACTCGGCGCACGCAGGCCCCTCCCCCCCTGCGAGCCTTGATGGGGTTGCAGTTGTGCCAGTCGTAGAAGCGGCGAGCCCGCACCTGGGAGGTGGACCTCCCCCTTGCGGGGGGAGGAGGAGACCGCGAGGGAAGGGAGGAAATGGGACGAGGGGGAAGGGAGAGGATGGGAGAGGGAGAGGGAGGGAGGGACGGAAGAAGAGGGTGCGAGGGAGGTAGGGAGAAGGACAGAACAGGGGGAGCGATAGAGACAGCGAGAGAGAGAGAGAGAGAGACGACGACGACGACGAAGACGACGACGATGACGACGATGACGACGAGGACGGACGGACTGACGGACGGACGGACCGACCGACGACGATGACGACGGACCGCCGGACTGACGGACCGACTGATTCATGGGCCGACAGGCCGACGGACCGACGGACCGACCGACGACAGGCGACAAACGACCACGGACGACGACGATGACGACGACGACGACGAGAGAGACAAGAGAGGACGGGGAATAGAAGAGAGGATGTAAGAAAGAGGAGGGGAAGTGAGGGAGACAGGGGGAAGGGCGACGGCGCGGGAGAGGACAGGAGCACGTTCAAAAAATAGGCAAGAGAGGAGGAGAGGGGGAGGGGGGGACAAAGCGCAGAGATAGAGGAAGAAACAACTGCATTCGCATAAACTGCCGGAGCTTCGCGTGGACTTCTTAGATCGGAGATGGGCCACCCTGACAGCGCCTCCAGCGCCGCCCCTGGCGCGCTCCGCGCGCCAGGGGGGAGGGCTCACCGCCGAGCCAAGAAATCCGAATCCGCGGGGAGCTTCAACAACTCATGCATGTGTCTTTGTTTGTTCTTCGATGCAAAGAACGGAGACGGAAACTCACGGGCCGGATAAGCAGCTCGAGAATTGCCGCGGTCGACAATGTGTTGCTGACAGCTCGAGGTGATCCGAGCAATCGGCACTGAGACGCCACCGAATCAATCACCCAAATGATTGACCCCTGCTGACCAACTGTCACCCCAACCGTATGTCACGTAATCGATGCGCCAAGTTTGCAGGAAATGCCAGAAGGACGACGACGAGGGAGAGTGAGTGGGCAGCGTGGTTGCCAAAAACAGCTGTCACTCGCATTGGCTGTTTAAACTCTGGCAGAAGAAAAAATTTAAAGCACGGCCGACGGGGAGGAGAGAGACAGGAGGAAACCAAATGGCGACTGAAACGAGTTGGTCTTCAAAGCGTATCGTGCCGCGGTTGCACGTTATAGCCCGTGCCGCATGGCCCAAACGGCCGCCACAATGAATCCAACACAACAGAAGATAAGGGAGGAAAGAGGAGGAGGAAGAGAAGGAAGAGGAGGAAAGCAGGAGCGACCGATCGCCGACCTAGCATTTTTTTCGAGCAGCGTCCAGAAATAGCCGTTGGAGATCACCCCCCTCAACATCCTCCTGTGTCCTCCCGCCCTCCTCCCTCCTCCCTCCTCTCCCTTCCCCTTCTCCCGCCTTCCTCCAAAGCCTCACACTCACTTAAACTGCCCTCAGCGCGCTGCTTCCAGCGTTCTGCTCACCAAAAAGCGGCCTACTGGAGGGAAGCCGCGCCAACGGTGACCCTGGCCGGAGGATCACACCGCATCGCCGATGGCGATGCATCGGCGACGTCGGCGAAGAGAAAATCGGGCTGCACATCAAGCCGCATCGCCGATGCATCGGCGAGACGGCGCGACCCACCGACCCCATCCACTCGGACCCCACTGAGGAGGCCTAGACTGTCCCAGCCCTCGGCCGCGGCCGCGGTCGTGGTCATCGTGGTCGTGGTCGTGGTCGTCGTGGTGGTTGTCGTCGTCGTCGTCGTCGTCGCCGTCGCCGTCGCCGTCGCCGTCGCCGTCGCCGTCGCCGTCGCCGTCGCCGTCGCCGTCGCCGTCGCCGTCGCCGTCGTCGTCGTCGTCGTCGTCGTCGTCGTCGTCGTCGTCGTCGTCGTCTACTCGGACCTCATCTGGGAGGCCTGCCTGACCATCGCCAGCCCCACCGCCGCGGCGGCTGCGCGAGGCTGGGGCGGGGCTAGGCGGCAACGATAGGGAGGGACTGGCATACGGGGGATGCGTCGACCTGGAATCGGCGATACATCGCCGATAGATCGGCAATAGGCTCCCGATAGTGAATCCGCACCTTCCTGGGCAGGTTGGGGCTATCGGGCTCCTATCGGCGATCAATGGGCGATTCGGGGTCGATGCATACCCCCCTATGCCTATCCCCCCCTATGGTTGCCCCTGAGGGGCGCCTCGTCGTAGGTGGCCCGGAAGCAGGCGTGCACCTCCTCCTCGGCCGGGCGCCGCTGACAGCCCGCTCGGGCACGGCACCCTGAACATCGTTTAATCGATCCCCCAAGGGAGGTTCGTGTCGTGCAGACTTCGGCGTTGGTTCGTGACATCCCGCGGTCTCAACCTTGAACGATCTGCCGTTTCAGAAATGCCAGATCGTTCAACATCGACCGATTCTGGGTCGCCAGCGGCGTTCAACCTTGAACGCTGGCGGAGGGGTCGCCGCAAGTCGACACGACGCGAACCTACCGTATCCCCACTGGGGTGGCCTGGGCCACACTGGCCGATTCACCCCCCAGATGGGGCTATAGACTGTCTCCTTCGGGGTTCGGGGGGCCTGTCCCCAACTGGGGCGAAGGGATGGTGGGGATGGGGACTGGTTACACGATGCTGACACCTTTCCACTTCGACACCCCCTGCCCTGATTCACTCGGTCCGCGGTCCTGCACCAGACTGGTCGTGCAAATCCTGTAGGTCTGGCGCCGATTGGGGCAAAGCGCATCGGGCGGAAATCCGCCCGAAACAAGTGGGGTGCACATCGGGGGGGCTGTGCTAAGCGCCTAGGTGAGGGGCAACAGCCCACCTGGGGCTCAGCGACAGGGCACACCACCGTAAAACGACAGGCAGGGATGGGGGAGCAGGAGGAGGAGAAGGAGGAGGAGGAGGCGGAGGGACAGGGGGAGGAGGAGGAGGAGGAGGAGGAGGAGGAGGAGGAGAAGGAGGAGGAGGAGGAGGTTAGAAATGAGTGCACACAAAAATAGATGATACGTTTCCAATACCGAGCACAACACATAGAAAACGAATATAGCACGGGCGAGGGGGTTGGCCGATCGCCGTGCCCCCGAGCCAAAATGCGATGGAAAAGGGAGACATTCCGGGCCTCCTGGAGGGACATATGAACATCCAATCGTGCCCCCCCGGAAGGACATACGAACATCGTTTCTCAAAAAGCACGGAGGAGGCAGATCTACCGTTGAAATCTGGTGGTCAAGCGGGCCTGATGCACCTCGCAGGTTTAGGAATGCAAGCCGCGCACAAATTAGCGAAGCACAAGCAAGCCAACAGTGCGATGGACAAAGGCCTTATACGAACCAGGCTCCTCATAAACAAGTTGCGCAGCTGAGGCCTTTTACTGACCAGACCCAGCACGAAAGTGCACTGAGGAGAGGATATGCACCTGGTGCTCCACTGACTGGGCATAGACCGTTGCGAGGCGGCAAACAATTTTGCTGGAGCACACCGTGACTAATCCCACCAGCCCTTCAGGGCGTAGGTGGTTTATGGCGTTTCCTCATCCACCCCTTTTTTCATCACATTCGGGGAGGGGTTTACCCTTCCCCCTACCCCCTCCCCTGGACATGGGCGGGGCGTTTCGCGAGCGGTCGGCGCGTCCAAAACGGCCTCGGCGAAGAAGCCACAATCATTGGTTGTACAAAGGTTTTGGCATCATTTTGGTCTCTTGGGGGGCGGCGCTAGTTGAGACCTTCCTTCTTTGATCGGTTTCCTCCAAGATGGCCCCAACAACGCCCCCAAGGCTCCCAAGGGTGCCCCAAGAGGGCCCCAAGAGGTGGCCAGGAGGCCCCAAGCATGCCCCCAAGAGGCTCCCAAGAGACCTCCAAAAGGCCCCCGAGAGGCACCCAAGACGCTCCAAGAGGCCTCGGCGAGAATTCCAATTTCAACGATTGTAGTAGTAAGGTTTTGGCCACATGTTGGCCTCCTGGGGGGGCACTGCTTAAGATGTTCCAAGAACCCAAAAATGACCTCCAATATGGTTCAACATAACCCAAGATAAATCAGGATGGTTCCCACAATGTTCCAAGAGGCCCCAAGACCGCTCCAACGCGGCTCCCAACGGCCATAGAGCTCCCCCAGGAGGCCCAGAAGAGGCCCACATCCTTCCAAAACCTTGCGGAAATCCGTGTTTTTGACTTTCTCGCCTTCTCGCTTCCGATGGCCGTCCGAAGCTTCAGGATGGATCCAAGATGGCCCAAACGAGCGCCCTCAAGGCTCCCAAGAGCGCTTCAGGAGGGCCCCAAGAGGCGCCCAGGAGGCCCCAGGAGGCCCCAACAGGCGCCCAAGAGGCTCCCAAGAGACCCCCACGAGGATCCAAGAAGCTCTCTGAGGCACCCGAGACGCTCTAAAAAGCGACCGGGGCCGCCAAGAGGCCCCCAAGACGCTCCAAGAGGCCTCCACTGGGGGACCCTTCCTCTGCGTGTTGCCCACTTCCCTGATCGAGGCAATTCCTCTGGGCATCCTTCTGGATGGGCTGGTGGGGTTGCACTTTTGATCGCGACCGCGGCGAAGAACGGGTCGGGCGGCGTCAGGGCACTGCGAACGAGCAACGGCCTAAATTAGCGCAAGGGAAGAAGAAGGGCGAAAGAGAACAATAACAAGCAGTGGAGGAGACAAGCAAGAGGCGAGCCTCGCTGGCGCTCAGGAGGCGCACGCCAGGGCGACGTGCAGCACCTGGCGGTAACTCGGGCAGCCCATCACGTCCCTGACGAGGAAGACCGCCGGCAAGGCGAACGGCAGGCCCAGGTGAAGACGAGGGATGCGGCACCTTGATAGCGAGCCACCGTCCCAAAGGAAAGACGGGGCATGCAGGCGCTCGACGGAAGCGTTCCGGATAAACCAGACACCGATTCATTCCCGCTCTTGCCTGCGTGCGCTTCCCCTGGTTCCACAAACTAATTGCGGGCAGCTCGGGGCTCCTTGCCGACGCCGACGATATGAACGTCGGATCGAACGACCAATTTACATGGTCAGCTACACCCACATGCGGATGCAATGAAGGCGATGAGTCCTTTGCCTCTTCCCCCATCGGGCTTCCGCAACACATTGCGAATAGCTTGGGGCCCACGGGCGAGTGCCGTGAAGTCGAGAGAATCCCGAACACCTCTAACATAGCTCGGAAAGTACCCGAGGGGAAGAACACGCGGGCGTGGGGCGCGGACCTCCTTGTGGGTGATGCCCTCGATGTCGTACCGGTGCGCCTCCCCCGCGGTGATGATCGGGTAGAGTGTCGCAATCTCGGTGAAAACGGTCCTGCGTGCCAGGCGCGCGGCAAGGGGAATATCGCGGCGTCCTTGTTGAAGCCGTCCTTCAAATGGTTGCACATCACTACGGAACGGGGGAGCCTTCACCATCGAGGCACGGCAGCGGGGAGGCGACATGGCTACGCGTGGAAGGGAACCGAAGCTCCGCTACCAAGTAGAAGTGAGGGCGCGCAGAGATAGATGATACGTTTTCACCATCAAACGCAGGAAATAATACGAGTATAGCACGGGAGCGGGGGGCGGCCCACCTTCTTGCCCCCGGAAAGAACGCGGGCCTCCAGAGGGACATATGAACATCCGATCAGGGCCCCAAGGAGAGACAGATGAACATCAGATTAGCAAACAGGGAAAGGGCAAACCTACCGTTCGAGTACGAGGAAAGGGGGAGGAGGCGGAAGAGGAGGAGGAGGAAGAGGAGAAGGAGGATAAAGTTGTTGGGTACGGGCCTCAAGCCAGGCGATCCATGATCAAACAAGATTGGACGCCGCTGAGTACGACTCTTCTCCAAGGAGGGGTCAGGAGGAGGAGGAGGAACAGCAGGACAGGAGGAAGCGAGGAGGAGGAGGAGGAGGAGGAGGAGGAGGGGAGGAGGAGGAGGAGGAGGAGATGCAGGAGGAGGAGGAAGAGGAGGAGGAAAAGGAGGAGAAGGAAGGGGGAGGAAGGAAGACGAGGAGGAGGGAGAAGGGAAGATGAGGCCGAGAGAGCGAGGAGGAGAGAAAAGAAGGTGAACCGGCAGGCGCAGGCGAAGGGCACCTCGTGCTGGGGGACGCCTCCCGTCAGCGCTCTCGCCCCGGCGCTGGGGACGTGAGCGGCCCCTAAGCGAATCCCTGGCGAGGAGCGTGGGGCAACTCAGTCTGTGGGTGGCGCAGCAGCTTCCTCACGCGCCCTGATGACGCCGCCAGCGCCAGCATCCCGGGTGTCGAGACGAGGCGCGAACGCGAGGACGACAGTCCTTCTGCGTCTGAGGAGGAGGCGGCCTGGAGGACACACCTTGCCGAGTTCACGCCACGCAAGGATCCGCCAAACGAGCGTCACTGTGATAGTGTGGGTGGCGTCTCTGCTTGAGAGCGACGGGGGGCGGCGGTGGAGGCCCGCAGCCATCGAGCTGGTCGAGCTGCGGGCAGCCCACTGCCCTGTCCCTCCTCCCGATAGGTCCTCCTCCTCCTCGTCCTCATCCTCATCCTGCGCCGTGCTGCTGTGCGCATTGGTACGTCATCGAAGCGCTACCGGTGGGGGTGGCAGAAGAAACGTAGAAGGCGACCAAGAGAAGCGCCAAAGAGGGGACAAGTGGTCGTGGAGGGGGGGCCATGCTGAATGAGAGAAGGGGGAACACAAGGAGAGGTTGTGGGCTGCAGCCTGTGCCGCACACAAGAGACCGATGCTCCAATGTGCTTGCTCTAGGCCTCCTCCTCCTCCTCCTCCTCCTCCTCCTCCTCCTCCTCCTCCTCCGCATCCTCCTCCGCATCCTCCTCCTCCTCCTCCTCCTCCTCCTCCTCCTCCTCCTCCTCCAATCCCCCTCCTCCTCTTTCCACTTTTGACGTTGGCTAGACTCGGAGCGACAGACCTCTTCGCCTCCCTTTTCCTCCTTTTCCTCCTCCTCCTCCTCAACCGATGAGCTGCCCCTTCTCGCCTGCCGTCCTTGGGAAGGCTCAGGGGGCGAACGCAGACGGTCAGCAGGAAAAAGTAGGTGGCGCCACCGAAAATCCTTCGGGGCGGTGCAGACCAGAAAGACAGGGTGAGGGCGGGCACGGGGGACAGAGAGAAGCGGGAGGAGGAGCGGGAGGGAGGGAGGGAGGGAAAACGAGAGGAGGAGGAGGAGAAGGAGGAAGAAGAGAAGGCTGAGGAGGGGAAGGAGGAGGAGGACGAGGAGGAGGAAGGGGGAGAAGGGAAGGGGGAAAGATGAGGGCAAAGGAAAAGGGAAGGGGAGGAGGAGGATAATGAAAAGGAGGAGGATGCGGAGGAGGAAGAGAGGAGGACCAGGAGGAAGAGGGGGAAGAGGAAGAGGAAGAGGAGGAAAACCAATCAGCGTACACCCAAGACTCATCAAAGATATTGAAGTCAACCCTCCCTTCAAGTTTCCTCTTCATAGGCACCTGCAAAGATTTAGTCTCACTGAAAAAAATGCCCCGCTGGAAGACAACCGTTCGAACATCTGAGCTGCGCCAGAACACCACTACTGGGACTTCAACGCCGCGAATCACCGTTACTGTTGCGAGTTGGCGATCCCGAGTCGCACCAGGACACAATGCCTGAGACTTGAACGCCATGAAGCAACGCAACTATTGCGTTACTGCTGTCCGACATCGTGCCAAACACCATGTCTGGGACGTTCGCCATGAGAATCCTTGAAACGACTCCAACTGCTTAGAACGAATGTGTGCGGCGCTAAAGCGAGGAGCCACATTTTGGAAAAAGAACCGCCCTCCATTCGTCAATCTCTGGCATGTTTCAAACAACAAGTGTGCGCGGCGCTGAGGCGAGAATCAACACTTGAAAACAGCTTGCTCTGATTTCCTGAAGCTGTTGCACATTCTCAGGCTAAGGAACATACATGGCCGACGCGCCCGGCCCGCCCGACCAACGCGCCTCATAGTGCGACAGGGATGTTATAAGGAAGAGGCTCAAAAAGGAGGAGGAGGGATGAGGAGGAGGCGGAGGGAGATGGAGGTGGGAGGGGGAGGGCGAGGGAGGAAAAGAACGAGGAGGAGGAGGAGGAGAAGGAGGAGGATGAGGAGGCGGCGGCGGCGGCGGCGGCGCTCTGCAGGTACACGAGTCTGACAGCTGAAACTCGGGGGGATTGGCTGAACAGCTCAAATGCCTAGAGCGCGCCACAAGACAGCGGTGCATTCGCACGGTGTGTGGGGGGGGGGCTCGGCGCGCCAAAGCTAACCCAGAACGGAGATATCCCTGGGGCCAGGCCGCGCGGAAGCCTCAACAAAACTAAGCAGACCACTAACTCGGGCAGTGGCATCGTTTCGAGCCCAGGGAGAAAAGGACCAGGAGACAGCAGGAAACGCAAGAAAAAAAACGGCCCAGGCGGGAGGGGTCCTGGAACCAGGACAAGCGACAGACCCGAGGTCCAGGGGAGGAGGGCAGCGCGCCCCCACAGGGCCAGGCGCCACCCCAGGCCAGGGCCCCAGCGGCCAATCAGGCCCCCTCCCCTGAACCTCTAGCCCTCGCGGCAGCTCCCCTCAGCGGGCCCCCGATGAGGCGGCAAATCGCATCGTCAAAAGAAGGGGAGTGGGCAAGGCGAGGACGACGAGACAGCTCAGACGACGAGGAGAAGAGGGAGGGACGGGGGAATGTGGAGGCCCGCTTAGACGTGCGGGGCCATCTGCTGGCCGTGGCTGTCCACGGGTGGCTGGAAGTACTGGCGCAGCTCTTCTGCCCGAGCCACGAGAGACGCGTGTTGTTGTAGACTCAGAGAGGCTCGCGGTGGGAGTGTCCACTCTGCTCAGTACTGGACGAGAGGTATCATCATCCTTTTGCCATCTCAGAAGTTCTCCACGCCGTCCAGTTCCAGCAGCATCAGGCGCTCCTGGTGTGAGCGCGATGGTGTTCCCGTCATGATCTTCGCGCCCAACTGCACAGGGCTCGAGAGGACATCCGCTTTTATGTTCGACCCGCTGGCCTCCAGGTAGATCTTCATCGTCGCGCGGTCGTGGGTGTGGGAGATGCGGCAGTACTTCGCCTGGCCCGCCAGCACCTCGCTCGTCATCCCTGGGTCCGCGCGGACGTGGTCCATGTAGGTCTTGATGCGCTCCGCGTTCTGTGCTCCCACCTGGTTGCCTTGCTGCTGCAAGGCCCCGACGAATGTTAACCACAGGTGTGGATGGGGTAAACCGAGCTTTTCCAGATGGTCCACCTCGATGCCACTATGAATATCCTGTCGGTGCTGCTCACTGAGCCTCTGCGCCTCCGGGACAAAGTAGCGGCCCGTGAGCTGCATCGCCTGGCGCGCGGCGCGGGTCGCCGCCAGGTGGGCGATGTTGCAGACCGTCGATTCCAGAGCAACCAGTCCCTGACGCGTGCGCAGTGCTGATCGGAGAAGAACAGGCATGAGCGCCTGCACCGGGGCCAGCGGCATCGGCTCATCTTGCAGTCGTGGCGCGTCGCCTCGCTGGAGGCCGTAGTTGTTGTTCGCGCCGTCGAAGAGCTGAGCGAGCACCTGCCCGATGTTGCCCAGGGGGGGCAGCTTGCTGCCGATGCTGGCGCTGCTGTGGCCGCGGTGGTGAGGGGGCGGCGCCCGCGGCGGCTGCTGCGACCTCGGCGGGCGCTGCGGCGGGGGCTGCCACTCCTTGGGAGGCTGCCGGCCGCTGGGGCCGCCCCGCCGGGGCCCGCTGGCGCCCTCGACGAGCTCCTCCGATCCGTTCGCCGCTGCGGGAGCGCAAGGCGCGGGCCCTGTCGCCGGCGCCCGCGCTGAGGGCGCGCGTGGCCATCGGGGGGTGTCTCGTAATGGATCAAATCTGGGGCTGGCGGCGCGTGCACGTCGCGAATGTGAAGCTGAAGTTCTGCTAAACTGTCGAAGGGTGTAATCCTCTTCAAGCCATGTGGCACGTTGCGCACGAAACACTGGGGCGCTGCATCGAAGTCCAAGCAGAATGGGCAGCGCAGATCTGGCGGTGCGATGGTATCTGGGACACGCGGGCCCCAGTCTGTCCAGCACCTGCGTTTTCTGAATGACGTGGCAACGCGTCTCTTGGCTGCGACCTGGCTCTTGAAAGTCGCCACGCCATGCGGGCGCTGATTGGCTACCGCCAGGAGGTGATCAGGGGCCCTCAGCTCACGAGCGGGATGATGGGCCCGATGTGCTCTGAGCGCGGCTCTGCTGTATAATATTGCCCACAGATGCCTTCAGCGCCTCCTCCAGGGAGCTCGCAAACAGGGGCCTCTGGAGGAACGGGATCAGGGTCATCGCGACGGTTACCTCTGCGGGGGCCTCGAAACGCAGGTACTCTGCGTAGCTTCTCAGGGTGGAACCGGCCAAGAACCCTTCCCACCGTGTCCCTTGTGAACATGTCCCTCGCCGGGTGCGCCTCCAAGAACTCTGAGCCCCCCTCCAAGTACTGCAGGGCCTGGAGGTCCTTCTGGACCTGCTGAGCCCGCGGGTTGGTCTTGGGCCTGACGGACTTGTCCTTGAGGAAGGTGCCGTCCTCCTCCGAGCCGTCGAGGGCCCCGAAGAGGGCTACCAAGGGCTGGCTGCTATCTTGGGGGTGCTGCGCGAACCTTTGCCATTGGCGAAGCCATCGCATTGCCATCTCAGCCTTGGAGCTGGTCTTTCTCATTTTTGCAGAACGGCAGCCTCTGGTAGCGAATGGTACTTCAGTCGGGCCCCCTCTGGCGCAGCGGCAAATTCTGGCATGCGGCCCCTCAAAACCACGCGTGCAAATTCAAGCACAACTGTGTCAAGCTCGCGAAGGTCCTGTTTTCCAGGCAGGCAAGTCTCCAGTCCAGAGTAGGCCGTGGAGAGAATAATGCCTTTCAACGCCATCCTCTGCAGACGAATAAAGTGAGTCACCTCCCAGAACCTCCCCATCCTCTAAGCTGACCGCGCGGCCTCCACCCTCCTCCTGAGTTCCGACGCACTGCCTCCCGTCAGTTGTTCCATCCCGCCAAAGCACAGGATCTCCGCGGCAATAACGCCGGGCACTGGCACGCCGCGAGAAAGCAAAACTCGAGCGGCCACGTCCGCGCCAGGGCCCGCCATGACAGACACGCAGGTTTCTTCGTCAAGATTTTGCGCGCACCCACCTCCTTCCTCCGGTTCTGGTCAAAGGTCGACTTCGATTCCTGGAGTCCGCCCAGGGCCTCAGTGGGGTTTGGGGCGCGCAGGGGTAGAGTTTCATGCATGTCATCCGCGTTGTCCCTAACCGAAGCGTCGCGTACCTCATCGGTCAGCGCACGGGTCACGAGGCTGGCCGCGCACGCAATCCCCACTGGCGCAACCATGTTTGGCGTCTGGAAAAATTTGGGCGATCCAGCAACTGGTCACGCCAAGCTTCGACCGGTCAAAGCATGCTAACGAATCGTTCGTAAGCGCTCCCGCCCCATCCCAGATCCATGAGTAGGATGGTAATTGCCCGTCTCCGCTCCCGCCCGAATCTCCACCGCAGCCCCCTCGCGACGTCGGCTGAAGAAGACCCTATCTTGCGGGGGCGGAATGACAGGGCTCACCGCGCGAGCAAGTTCGGCATGGGAGGTCGCGGGGAATGCAGTCGACGAAAGTTCTTGACCTGGATGTGAGTGACCCCAGCTTCTTCAATCGCCAGCTGCGTGCCTTCGCCACGAGTTGCACATTCTCTGCGTCAATGCCGAGCACGCCCACGAGCATGAGGAGTTACGGGGGGTGTTCACTGCGAAGGCAAAGGCCCCGACGCCACGCTTTCCACATGACAATGACACTGGATGAGTCCGATAGCTTTGGCCCCCTTCGTTTTTGATTTCGCTTGGAGGGCTGGAAGGTCCCACTTCAGCGCCAGCAGACGGGGGTCCTTGATTTGGCCCGAAGCTGTCGGAAGAAGCGAAGAAGGCGTTCAGTAAGCTGCGGGCAATCCACGCGGATGTGGGCCTTCCCCCCCCGCGCTGCTTATCTGAAGGATGCCCCGTGAAAGGCAAATTGCCAGATTTCTGCTTGGGCGCGCGCTGAGAGAACCAGCGCCATAGTTCAGCAGGAAGAGAGTGGCTCGGCGCGAAGCGGCGCCTGACGTTCACTCAGAATACGGAACCAATCGTCCCGCGCCAGCGATGCTGGGGGGCCTCCGAAGACCTCGGGGCCGTCCTCGTCGAGGCGCTCAAGCTCGGGGGTTGCTGGATCGTGAGGCGTTCGCACCGCGGATGCCGAGAAGCCTCCGTCTCGTGCCGAAACCTTCACGGTGTCCTCCCACTCCTGCAAGGAGGGGCGGCACGAGTCCGGTATGTCGCATGACCTCTGTCGCGGTCCTCCTCATCTTGCTTCGACGGTGCAGGTCGCGCTCCAGGGCTTGCTGGTGCCGCTGCCGCGCGCGTGCACTTTCGCATCCTCGAGAAGTCCGTCGACGCGATCGACGTCGACGTGGCGCTTCTCCTGTTTGATGATCCGATGCACGTCTCGGAGTTGTTGTCGATCTTATTATGCTTCTGCTGCTCGTCGTTCCTGTCGTCGGCGTTCCAGTAGAGCGCATCGCCGTTCTCGATACTCGCGCGCAGGGTCCGCCGTAGATGTCTGCAGCTGAAGTTCGGGCAGTGCTGCGCTACGAAGGCCCTGGACCAGGTCATCCCAAGCTGCGCTCAGGCCAGCACGACGCGCGTCTCTGCGCCACTGTTTCTGCTTCTGTTCTGAGAGTCTCTCCGCTTCCAGAAGCACCTCTGCGCCACTGCCGCCATGTTGTGCCCGTTTCCGAAATAAGCCGATGTCCAATGTTGGCTCTCCTTGCGGTGCCGCAGGAGCCAGAATGACATATTCTGCTCGTGGGGCGTCGCGTCTGGGGTCACCTGGAAAACCTTCACCGATTTCCTGGGTAGTTTGCATTGCCGAGTGATCTGCACCACGCCAGCGGGTCTAAGATGGCGGTCTGGGTTGCTGGCCAAGTCCGCACCGTAGTATGTAGGGCCAGCAGGGTAGAAGCTGTCCAGCACTGCGAGATTCTCCATGCGTAGTATTCGCCGTATGCCTTCGGACACCTCGCTCCCGATACATGTGGCAAATGGTCCAACATGATGTCCGTCAGCCGTCGGCGTAGGAAAACATTGGCCCACTCTCTTGGCTCCAAATTGACAATTAGAGTCCAGCCCGGGCATTGTGGTGCGTTCTAGACTGAGCGACGCGCCCAACCCGTGAGTCGCTTGCACGAGGCACGCCCGGCGTCTACTGGCATTTTGTTGGGGGGTGGATAATACGCCGTGATCCCCGTCATGTCGAAGGTGCCGCTCTTGATGCGCAGGATACTCCCCTTTCCAGCAAGGTCGGTGGGGGTTGCCTTCAACACGCAGATGTGACAGGGGCGAATCGATCTCTTCCGTGCGAAAATAGCACAGCCTGCACTGTTGCTGGCACGTCTTCCCGTCTCCCATCCAAAAGAATACATCCGATGATAAGTGGTGCTCATGGTGCAGATGGGCACCTTGAGGCGCTGTCGACATGTGGTGGCTGGGCAGACTATCGCGTCCACGAATTTGAGTGCAACGCATGTGTTCTGCGCGCCAGGCCTCAGAAATATGCAGCGGGTTGCACAACGCAAGTGTCAGCAGCTTGTTCCACATGGCAAGACAAATAATGAGTTGGTAAAGCTTAGAAGTGTGAGTGGGGCGAATCTCGAAGAGCCCCCCGCAGGATCGTGTAGCGGAAGGAGGGAATGTCCACGTACCGTACTTAGGCCGCGGCGTCGCTGGCCTGAGGCGCAGGAGCTGAGGAGGAGGGGGGAGGAGGAGGAGGAGGAGGAGGAGGAGGAGGTGGTGGAGGAGGAGGATCAGCGCGTGGTTGGGAGACAGGGAACGTGCACCAAGAAAGAGCCGCCTCCTGTGGAGGGGTGGGGACTCCAGGCAGCACGCGAGGGCCATCGACCTTTCGGCTTGGGCGAAAGTGGCCCACGCGCCTTCTAGGCAAACAGTGA
>CAUYUJ010017178.1:0-20000 GCA_963575745.1 Prorocentrum cordatum | reverse complement strand
GAACAGCATGGGCCTCGCCATCGCTTCCAACGCGACCTGCTTGTCCTCTGGTGATGATGGAGCACCCTGGAGGTCGCCGATCCTCGCTTGGACATCCTCCGCCCAGTCCATCAAGGTCTGCAGCCTGCTTATCGGAGCCCTCATGATCTGGTCGAATTTCTCGGGCTCGTCCGCCCTCTTCTTGATGAGCATGACAAGGGAGCCCATCGAGGAAAACGCGACCTGAAACTTCAGCTGTTCCTCTTTGATATCATCGAGCTTCGTCGTTGTGACGTTATGCTTGTCCTGCCCCACTTGGAGTCGTCCAGCTGCGTCTTCTCCAGCTCTACATCACCCCTGGGGCCTCTCGCCACGATCCGGCCCACGTATTTCGAAAGGTCGTGGCCCCAGAGCAATGAAAACCCGAACCAGAGTAAGCGGAACGGAGCTCAATCCTCCTTCCAAAACCGAACGCGGATCGCCACACACTCCAGCTCGATGTCTGGGACCCGCGAGTCCCCCAACCCATGTGCGTCCAGAAGCCTGAACTTCATCTCCGCGAGCGCCTGGCTCGTCCCTGACGTGTGGTGAACAGCGGCCGTCATTGCAATCTTCAAACTCTTCAGGATCGCCAGCTCCGCCGACGGCTCCTCGTCTCCGTCCCGCAGCTCCAGGGCCGGGGTAAACGTATTTACCATCCAGAAGCCGCCTTTCTTTCCCCCCTTCTTCATCTGGCGGTTGCTCCTGGCTTTCTTCTGATCCCGCGACTCCGGAGTTTCCCTCACACACTACGTGGTGCTCCAACAGACGGAGCCAGCCACAGACGACGAGCCGTTCGCCCCGTAGCTGAAGCCCCGCATGAGCTCTGGAACAGTGACAACATCGGACAGAAAGTCTGTCCCAGCGACCGTCCCTCTCTTGTATATTTCTTCCTGGGGCCCACCAGCGAGGCATCGAATGCATCCTGGAGAGAACAAGGGGGGCGATATAGACAACACACGCATTCCAACTAGATGGCCGGAACAACCCCCCCAAACGGTGCGCCTGATTCCACGCCTCCCAGCGAGCTCCGCACGACACGGGCAGGTCCGAAAAGCGCAGTCGAGTAGGTCGCCGCCCACGCACAGCATGGCCGCGAGAACCACCTCTGGCCGCGCCCCGCAGGCGCTGGCGCTGCGCAGACCGAGCCACTCCCGACCAGAACGCGTGACAAAGCGCCGTGTTGTCGCGAACTTCCCCTCCCGCGCGCTGCGCGCCAGTGAGCGCTATACCATGCGATGCGTTGCTTGGTCTCGCGACTGCGAAGCTTGGTGGCCCCACAAAACATTACAAAACATTCCACTGGCAACCAATCCTCCTTTGAAACAGCCACGTCCTCCATCTAGTGACAAGTTGATAATGCTGTGGGCACCCATTATTTTCATGATACCTATGGCGTCCAAACAGCCTAACCTCTTCAGCACACAGACGCACACTCACGCACCCATATTACGCGCTTTTCCACTCCCCACTGGGCAAAGGACGAAGACAAAACAACAGGGAGACGAGGGGCACCGGCTACAGCAGTAGGGGGAGGGGCAGGGGGGGCGCGGGAGGTCCTCCGCCTCCTCCTCCTCCTGCTCCTCCTACTCCTCCTGCTCATTCCTGCTCATGCTCCTGCTCCTGCTCCTCCTCCTCCCTGTCCTCCTCCTCCTCCTCCTCCTCCTTCTCTCCTCCTCTTCCTCCCCCTTCTTATCAAGAGAAGACGGAGGAGAACGACTAAGTGGTGGGGAGGACAGAATGAGGGGGGAACTGCGAGGGGGGCGGAGAGAGAAAGGGCGAAGAGCGGAGAGGGTAGGGCAAGGTGAGAGGGGGAAAGGTTGAAGAGAAGGGTAGGAGAGGAGGCGAAGAGAGAGGGGAGACTGGGGGGGGACTTGGGGAATCCCACCATCACTCTGGCGGCGCGAATGTTTTAGAGCGTTTCCTCTTCCATCCCCCTTCTTCCACTTCGGGGAGGGGTTGAGCACTATTCCCTATTAAGAAACACCCCGTCCCCCAGGCGACCAGCAACCAATCAGGACCAATGACCCCCCCATCTCTGTCAAAAACCATACAAAATGACATTTGGGGCAACTTCTTAGGTTATGCTCGTGGGCCCCGCCTTTTGACAGGGTGGCGGGCGGCATGGTATTGCCTGCTGCGCGCGCTGTCAGGTGCGCGGGCGCACCTGGCACACTCCGCGCGTGCCCAGAACGTGGCGCACCTGGCACGACTGGAACATACGGCACAGGAGCACGTGGCGCATGTGACGCGCCAGGCGCGCCTGGCACGCTTGGGCCCCAGGGGTGCCTGGCGCACCTGGCGCGCCTGGCGCGCCTGGCACGCGTGGCGCACCTCGCCCCAGCATCGCGCACATGGGGTCTGCTGTTGGTTCTGGTAGCTGCCCATTCATAGATGACCGCTGAACACGCTGAGGCTCGGGGGCTACTTATGTGTTGGGAGGACGGGCGGGGGGTGAGCGAGACAGCCTGCGGGCGGGGAGGGTGTCTTCACCCCTCCCCCTACCCACTCCCCCTGAACCTGGACGGGGCGTTTCGCGACCGATCGGAGCGTCCAAGACGGCCTCGGCGAGAAGGCAAACATCATTGATATTACTACGGTTTTGGGCACTGGTTGGCCTCCGGGGGGCGCCTATATAGCACCTCCCCTTCTTTGATCGATCTCCCCCTAGATGACCCTAAGATGGCCCCCAGGTTCCCCAGGGTGCCCCAAGACGCTGCCAAGAAGGCCCCAAGAGGCGCCCAGGAGGCCTCAAGAGGTCCCGAGAGGTTCCCAAGAGGCTTCCACGGGAGCCCCAAGAGGCCCCAAGCGGCCCCAACAGGCTCCGCCGAGGCACCCAAGACGCTCTACGAGGTCTCTGAGACTGCCATGAGGCTCCCAAGACGCCCCAACAGGGCCACAAGAAACTCTCAAGAGACATCCAGAGAAATTCCGAGAGACATCCACGAGGCCTCTGGCCTTTCTGCTCACCCTCCTCCTCATCCTCCTCTTCCTCATCCGCCTGTTCCTCCTGCCTCCTCCCTCCTCCCCTCCCCCTCCCCCTCCCCCTCCCCCCCCCCTCCCCCTCCCCCCACTCGTTCTCCTCCTCCTCCTCCTCCTCCTACTCCTCCTCCTCCTCCTCCTCCTCCTCCTCCTCCTCCGATTCCTCCTCTATTCTCCCCCTCTTGGGGTACGGCGGCTTCCCCAACCTTTCATTCCGACGCATGCTCCTCCACATCCCTGTTCAGGGCAACTCGCCTGGCCGTCGATTCTGGATCGGCCGGTGGGGTTGCGCGAAGCGTCTAGAACTAGAGGGCGGGGGGGGAAGGGGGAGGAGGCGCAGGTGGGGGGCTAGGCCGGAGGGAAGGGCAAGAGCCTGGGAGGCGCGATCCCCCCGACCCCGCCCGCCGTCCAGGCTCCAGGCCCCAGGCCAGGGAGAGGGGGGGCGACGGAGGCGCGCCGCCCAGAAGCCGCTCGACGCGAGCACCAGCGAGAGGGGCGCCGCAAACCACACGAGGGCCTGGCCAACCGGGCGGGGCAGGGTGCTGCTGAAGCGGACGTCCTCTGCCGCTCCCACCACCACCACCCGTCCAGTCCTACTCCTCTCTCCTATTGCCGCCGTTCCCCCTTCCCCCTCCTCTTCATGCTCCTCTGCCTCCTCCTCCTCCTCCTCCTGCACAGCAGCAGCATGACCATCATCATCACCATCATTAGCATCACCATTAGCATCACCACTAGCATCAGCATCATCATCAGCAGCAGCATCATCATCATCACCACCACCACCACCACCACCATCAGCATCAGCATCAGCATCAGCATCAGCATCAGCATCAGCATCATCAGCATCAGCATCAGCATCATCAGCATCAGCATCAGCATCAGCATCATCATCATCGTCATCACCATGAACAGAAGCATCATTACCATCATCCTCATCATCAGCAGCATCATCAGCAGCATCATCAGCAGCATCAACATCAGCATCAACATCATCGTCATCATCATCATCAGCAGCCTCACCGACATCATCAACACCATCATCAGTATCAGCATCGGCATCGGCATCAGCAACATCATCATCATCATCATCACCACCACCACCATCAGCATCAGCATCAGCATCAGCATCAGCATCACCATCATCATCATCATCAGCATCATCAGCATTATCATCATCATCATCTTCATCACCATGATCAGAAGCAGCATTATCATCATCCTCATCATCAGCAGCATCATCAGCATCATCAGCAGCATCAACACCAGCATCAAAATCATCACCATCATCGCCAAAATCGTCCTCATCCTCATCCTGATCATCACCATCATCATCATCGGCATTATCATCATCATCACCATCGCCATCATCATCAACAACATCATCATCATCATAATCATCAGCATCCTCATCCTTACCGTCCTTATCCTCAATATCATTATCCTGCTCATCATCAACGTCATCATCATCCTCATGATCCTCCTCGTGATCATCGTCATCCTTATCCTCCTCATCCTCCTCCTCCTCCTCCTCATTGTCATCCTCATCACCCTCAACATCATCATCATCATCATCATTCTCGTCCTCATCCTCATCATCCTCATCCTCCTGATCATCAACACCATCATCAGCATCGTCTTCATCATCGCATCCTCCTCCTCCTGCTCCTCCTCATCATCAGCAGCATCATCATCATGATCGTGATCATGATCATGATCATGATCATCATCATCATCATCATCATCATCATCACCAGCATCAGCAGCATCGTCATCATCATCAGCATCATCAGCAGCATCACCACCACCACCATCACCATCCTAAGCATCAGCAGCTTCATTATCATGATCATCATCCCCATCCTGAGCCTCATCAACCTCATCAACAGCAGCATCGTCAACATCATCAGCATCCTCACCATCATTCTCATCCTCCTCCTTATCCTCATCATCATCCTCAGCCTCATCCCCATCCTTCACCTCATCAGCATCGTTATCGTCATCGTCAGCAGCATTATCATTATCATCCTCATCTGCATCATCATCGTCCTCCTCATCAGCATCATCAGCATCATCAGCATCATCACCATCACCATCATCACCAGCACCAGCATCATCGTCATCATCAGCATCCTCATCCTTACCCTCCTCCTCCTCCTCCCCCTCCTCCTCATCATGGTCACCGTCATCGTCATCACCATCATCATCGCCATCGCCATCAGCGTCGTCAACATCGTCATCACCACCATCATCATCATCACCACGACCACCCCTATCATCATCATCATCCTCATCATCATCATCATCATCATCATCATCATCATCATCTGCAACATCATCATCATCCTCAACCTCATCCTCATCATCGATCGTCGTTATCATCATCAGGACCATCACCATCTCATATCATCCCATCTCATCTCATATATCATCATCGTTATCATAATCGTCATAGTAATCATCACCATCGTAAGCATCATCAGTAGCAGCAGTATCATGCTCATCAATCATCATCGCCATCGTCATAGCCATCGCCAGCATCGTCATGACTAGCATCCCGCTTACCAGATTCTCCTCACCCCCGTCCTTACAGTTCTGATGTTGCCCATCCTCCGCCACGTCCTCTTCATTCTCATACTGCGCCTGCTCATCCCGCCCCCCCGACACACTACTCCCCTTCCTCATCATTGGTCCGCCTTGTCTTACTCCTCCTCATCGCCGCCAACATCATCCGTCTCATGTTCATGGCCACCCTCATCATTCGCAATATGTGCCCCAGCCCCGTCCCTCTACCTCCTCCCCCAATCTCGGTCCTACCCCATCTTTTATCGCACTTCCTCCCTCCTCCGCCCTTGCTCTCCCGTCCCCCATTCATCGTGCTCCGTCCCCCGCCACCCATTGCCAGTCTCGTCCCGTCCGTCCGTTCTCAAATCCCTTTTCATCCACTGCGCCAGCACAGTCGTTGCCGTTGTCGTCGCAGGTCCATCAGCATCATCATCATCATCATCATCATCATCATCATCATCATCATCATCATCATCATCATCATCAGCATCATCATCATCATCATCATCATCATTAGCAGCAGCACCATCATCGTCATCGCCACCGACATCGCCATGTTCATCATCATCATCATCCTCCTCCTCATCATCATCTTCATCATCATCACCATCATCATCATAATCATCAGCACCAACAGCATCATCATCACCACCATTAGCATAATCGTCATCGCCATCGCCATCGTCATCAGCATCGCCATGATCATCCTCGTCCTCCTCATCCTCCTCATCATCGCCGTCGTCGGCGGCGTCATCATCATCATCATCAGCATCATCATCATCATCGTCATCATAATCATCATCAGCAGCATAATCAGTCCTCATCAGCATCAGCATCATCATCAGTAACCTGCATCATCATCATTATCATCATCATCATCATCCTCATCAGCACCACCACCAGCATCATCATCAGTATCAACATCATCAACGTCATTATCAACATCACCACCACCAGCATCACCACCACCACCATCAACATCATCGTCGTCGTCATCATCACCACCAGCGCCACGATCACCACCATCAGCATCGTCATCGTCGTCATCATCACCATCATCAGCATCATCAACATCATCAGCAACACCGTCGTCGTCATCATCAGCATCATCAGCACCATGCATCAGCACCAACATCATCACCATCATCATCACCATTTTCAGCTTACGCCTCGTCGCCGTCGTCGTCGTCATCATCACCACCACCATCACAAGCATCAGCACCGTCATCATCAACACCATCACCATCACCATCACCATCATCATCAGCAGCAGCATCAGCATCAGCATCATTATCATCGCCACCATCATCTTCCACAGCATCGCAATCGTCGTCGTCGTCAACACCATCACCATCATCATCACCATCACCATCATCATCAACATCACCGTCATCATCACCATCATCATCAACTTCAGCATCATCATCATCACCATCATCATCATCAACTTCAGCATCATCATCAACATCATCATCATCATCATCATCATCATCGTTGTCACCATCATCACCAACAACAACATGTTGGTCCATCCCATTACTCATGTGCCTCAACCTCTTTGTCAACCTGATAATCATCGTCCCCCCTCCTCATCCCCACCATCGTCGTCCTGGTCATATATCCCGCGGGTCTTCTTCCCCTCGTCCCGTTATCATCACCGTAATCCGCACCATCGCTGTTCTATTGTGGCATGTGGCGGTGCCATGCAAGCATTGCTAGGCCGACAACCGTGCATCACGTTGAAGCGACGCCGCTTGAATAACCGTTGTCCCTGAACCCTCTTGGTGGACACGGTGTGGAGGACGGGGGGATAATGAAGAGTGGGGGGAGGCGAGGAGTAAGTGGGGAGGAGGGGGGCAGCTGAATGAACAGGTGCGAGGAGAGACGACGGATGGGATTAAGGGGGTGAGGTAGGGGGAACGAGGCGGGAAAGGGGGGAAGCGGAGGGAGAAGGAGGATGGGGGAGGGGGAGAGTGGGAGGAGTGGGAAGGAGGACTAGGGGGAGGAGGAGGAGATGGACGGGCGAGGGGGAGGAGGGAGGAGCACGGGCGAGGACGGGGGCGAGGGCGAGGAGGGGGGGGAGCCCCTGCCGAGGCGCGCAGACAGGCCTCGGTGTCGACTCGGCTCGTGGTGAAGTAGCACCTCCCCCGCGCCCTGCCGCCCCCTGCCCCGTCCGTCGACCAGAGGTGTCCTCGGGCAGGTGGCAAGAAGGGGTGACCGAAGGGGGGGGGGAGTGAAGAAAAAGCGCCCTAACGGGGCCCTGTTCTTCACCCTCCTTCTAGATCACCCCCATTACCACCCGCCCGACACAGGTCCCTGGTCCAGGGTGTCGCCAGGATCAGCAGGGAAGCCGTCCACGGCCTCCAGATCGCCCTTCACGAGGCCCAGAGGGCCCTCCAGGGGCCCCCAATTGGAGCGAAAAGCTGGGGACATCTTGGGCCAGGGATTCATTTGGCAACCCCAGGCCGTGTGAGGCCGTCATGGGGCCGTCCTGTGAGAGGTTGCCCCCGCCCTCCCTGCCCCCCTGGTCCCCCTTCCCAGCCCCCCGCACATTCCTCCGCGGACCCTTTCCCTTTCCTATCCTTGCCTTGGAACGGGGAAGATCAAACGGAAAGGCCTCCGTCTGGCTCGACTGCGACGATGCCCGGCTGGACATCGTCGTTACCTGCTCGCTCCGCGCCCCCCTCCCCCCAAGGCCCCCCAAAACCGCCGCGCCCTGGGCCGATCGCCGACCTCCTCGCCCTCCCCACCACCGACTCGTTCCCCCCCCCCGCGCCCCCTCTCGTTACGAGGCAAATCCTCAGGAGTTCATTCCTAGGGACAGATTGGGCCAGGGACACCCTTCCGAGCATCCTTTTACCGATCCCTATCCCCAGTGGCATGGCCTAGGCCCCACTGGCCGATTTCCTCCCCCTTCGGGGCTCGAGGTGTATATCCCCAGCTGGGGCGGCGTGCTGGTAGGGCTGGGATACCATGGCCCGATGGGGAAGGGGAAATGTTAAAGACTACCTCCCCGCTCCGCGTCCGCGCCCCTTCCGCCCACGCCGCGCCCCGCCCATGCGGGCGCCGCCCGCCTGCGGGCCCGCCCCGCCTCCCTGGATCACGTCTCGCCGCCCTCCTCCCCGCCCTCCCGCCCTCCGCCCCCTGCCGTCAGGAGGCAACTCCCCCCCGCCCTGCCGCTCCGCGCCCCCTGCGCCCATGGTGCGCCACACCCCCCGCCCTGCCGCTCCGCGCTCCCTGCCCTCCCATCGCGTTCCTCGCCCCTCTCGCCCCCGACACGCCACCCCTCCCCCCTCGCCCCCTCTCTTGTAAGGAAAAAACTCCGCAGGAACTGCTTCCTGACAAGGGGGGCTCGTCGGGATTACTAGGCCTCGCCGGATCAATGAAGGCCAATGGCCCTCCCAGGATTCATGAGGATTAATCGAGATTAGTTGGTCTCTCAACTGGGATGAATGTCCCTCCCAGGACCTTGGGCGGGCCATTGAGCCCGAATAGAAGAACATTTAACCGACCTAGGCTGGACTCAGCGTAAGATTGAGCCGGGTGGAGCCAGATTAAGCCGGATTATGCTGGACTGGGCCGGTTTGCTACCCACGAAGTACCAGCGCCGAGGCTCCAGGAGCTAGTTCAACTCATGGGAGTTCAACTCCGCAACTCCGAAGCCTCTCCCCCTCCCCCTGCCCCCATCTGCGCGTGGCCGAATGGTTAAATTCTCGGAGGTCCAGCGCCGCCCCTGGCGCGCTCCGCGCGCCGCGGAGGGCGGCTGGCGCCGATCCGGGAAAGCCGCGCAGAGCTCCGAAGGTCCGTGTTTGTGCAGCTGTTGTCATTCGACTCCTCTGAGCAGCGTTTAACCCATCCCGATCCCCATCTAGGGCTCCGCGAGGCCATCCCCTCCCCTACCGATCCCAGTCCGCATCCCCATCTGATCACTCCTGGCACACTCTAGTGAAACCGATTGCGCAGGAAACAACGACAACATACACCTAGTCTTCAAGGGTAACCACCCCTTGGAAATAACAACGACATCTCGCTTCAACCGGCACCCCCCCGCTTGCGAAATTTTGACAACGGCCAAAACTCGATTGACTGACCGCACGGTCTACTTCGACCAAAGGCTCAAAACAATGAACAAACCAAACAATTAACATCGACAACACATAAACAAAGAAACGGGTTTATTCTGAAATCAGAAACATACATTTGCGAAGCAGGGGCAATTTATTCAAAGGCAATCACAAACGTGGTCTGGAAACTAACATTTCGCGTTTAGATCCACTCTGCTTTAGTTTCACCACGCGCGAACATTAATGGTTTCAAACACGCTTCTTTCGCGCAACCGCCATCGTCGTGCTACCGCCGCGCAAAATTTGACAGCGCTGGGCTGCCCTGAAGGGTTGAACGGTGCCCGCCAACAAAAAATCGGCAACGAAATCTTGGATCCGACGGTCACCCCAGTCCAGCAGCGACTGCCAGGACTGATCCCATCTGGAGCAACTATCTTCGCGCTTCGCGCTCCGCGAAACGCGATTATCTTTGCGCTTCCGCGCCCCCCCCCCGGAACAGGGTGAGGGACTCGCGCCTCGCTCTGCAATCGCCCAGGCCGCGAAGCGCGACCATCTTCGCACCCTTGTTGTGGCCCTAGCCCTGTGGGCGTGGCCTGGGCCAGCATGGCCGATTTATCCTCTCGATGGAGATATAGGCCGTTTCCTTCGGGCTTCGATGGGGACATCCCCAACTGGGGGAGTGAGATGTTGGGGGTCTGGATGGGGATGGGGATAGAGATAGAGATAGGGGTCGGTTAAACGATACTGATCCTCCCTCACCCTGCCCTGCAGCGTCTCCGCCTCCCTCGCCCGTCAAACTGAGGGCGGGCTTCGGCTCGACTTGCAGCGCCAGGCCGCCTGGCATGCTCGATCGTCGTGCGCCAGGCGTCTGCACGCTTCCCCTTGGTTCAGGGTAATCGCACGCCGTTGGGCCCGCTCCAGCGTCTGCATCTGCAGCTCAAATGCGGACCGCGAGGCCGCGATATCCTGGGGCCATCTCGAGAATGCCAAAACGGTGCGGTGACAGACCGTGCTGTGACCTCGGAATCACCAAAGACCTCACCACACGGTCCGTCACCGCACGACTTTGAGACACTGGAGGTCCCTCCAGGGTCCCAATCGCGCAATACATCCTCGGAGAGCGACCCGAGTCCCCAAATCACACGATCACCCTGAATCCCCACTGCCTCACCACACGTTGTGGTCACCGCACCTTTTGCTGGGGCCCCCCGACATCGACCATCCCGTTCTTGTCCTTGCCGCTGGAGATGCTTCACATCTCGCTGATCGCGGCGGCCTCCTCCTCAAGCAGCAAGCGGGCATTAGCGAAAACACGCGGACAGTACCGGCAGCTCGGAAACTGGCGCCCACGCCGACGGCGAAGAACCTGGCGTTCTCCATCGGCGCTGATCCTCATACCCGTGGTGCTGTGATGCCCTGGTGGTGCTTGCGCTGCTCGTCGTGCTCGGGAACCCCTCTGATACAAGGCCAGAACCAGAACAAAGTCGGACCGGAACAAATCGTGGATCTCTGAGATACGGCCGTTCTGGAGGATGTATCGGGCGCCGCGCCCGTTCCAAAGCGTTCTGGAACGCTCTGCAAGCGTTCTGGAACGCTCTGGAACGAGTTACTCCCGTCCTGGCCCCGCCCGAACCTGCCCCTGCACACCGCGCAGTGGTCGCCCTCGGGCCGTGAACTCTCCAGGGCAACCGCTCTGGCCCAGGCCGCGAAGCCCCTGGGGGTGCCCTGCCACAGGGATCGTACGTCCTTGAAGAGATCGGCTGTTTCCGAAACGTCCGATCGTTCAACTCCGACCGATTCTGGCTCGCCGGCGGCGTTCAACGTTGATCGCCAGCGGCGGGGTCGCCGCCGGCCGACACGACACGAGCCTACTGTAGATGCTCTGGGCATCGATGACGTGGTGGCCCGTGCGTCTTCCTCGGCGGCGTCGTGGTGCACAGCCTTCTGCTCGTCCTGCCCGGCACCTCGCGTGCCGCCGAGGCCGAGCATCTCGACCTCGAGCATCGCCTCGGTGCCGTGGTGCTGCCTCCAGGCCGCCTCGACGCTTGTCGGCTCGCAGCTGCTCGTCCTGATCGCCCTATCGTTCCGCATCAATGGGCGACGAAAAGAAACAGGTCTGAAGCGAGATGACACATGGACCTCATGCGGTAGCTTACGCGGGCCGCTAGCGCGGCACGCCACATTGAAAGCAAGGGCGTTCACGCGCGCCCTTACGCGGGCAGCTTACGCGCGAGTGTCGGTGCAGACGACTCTGTTCTTCTGCGCTGCCCATCTGGCTCCATGGAGTCCAGGTGGAAAGCGAGCAGCGGGTGCCAGTGGCTCTCGAATGATGGTGCAGCGTGCTTCAGAGCAACTGAACGGTGGGTCCCATGCCGCCTCCAGGCAGCCTCGCCGCTGATCGGTCGGTAGCTGAGAGTCCCTGACCACGCCACCTCTCTGCGCCTGGCGCCACGGCAACCATGTTGGAAAGCGAGCAAGGGATGCCAGAGGCTCTGGCATGATAGTGCGGCGCGTCTCAGAACTGTTGTGAACGGTGAGCTGACAAGCTGGTTTCCGCGGCGTCAGCTCTGAGTGACGACCTTTCCAATCTTGCCTACCATGGGGTTGCCGCCATCAATGTCGCCATCACCACCATTGCCGCCTTCGTAATATGTACCACCACCGCCACAGCCGCTATCGTCACCGCCGTCGCCACGCTGCGCCATGCTGCAACATGCAATCATGTGCCGTCCCAGCCCGCCCCCTCGTGCTCTGTCCAATCCCGCCTGCGAACGGCACGCAAATGCAGGTAGCGAGAGAAGATCATCATGAAGATCGACCTGCCAGGTCCCCCACCCGCCGCGGCAGGGATCTGAGCGCGGCGCGGAAGCAGGCCGAAGAAGCTGGGGGGGCCGTCGATTCTGCAGAAAGGGGAGCCCCCCCTGGCGCCCCTCTGACGAAGAGCGATGTCAAACCCCGTTTTGCCGTGCGCACGCCTGTAATCTGCTTTTGGCCCAGGTATGCGGACGCACGGGCAGCTGGCTAGATGCACACTGGTGGTCGATCCAACCACCTGCGCTATTTCAGTCTAAGCGCCCATCGCTTCGCGATTCCCGTCAAAGTATATGTAGATTCGCGCTCCAGGGCAACGACCCCTGGTAAAGCGCATTCCTGGCTCCGTCCGCCCGATTCTTCAATCTCCTTCCCTACGAGGCGAAGCCGCCAACAAACCAGCCAGCCATCCAAACAGCTAGCCAGCCAAGCAACCGGCAAACGAACCAGCCAACCTGCCAACCAGCCAGCCCATGCCAGCCTGTGAACCAGCCGAGCTCCCAACCTGCCAACCAATTAGCTAGTCAACCAACCAACCAGCCCAACTGCTCATGCAAACAAAGCGGAGGCAGCGGCGGGGGGCGAAGCCCTTTTGATCCACCGCCCGCTGTTCTCGCCTGCCACCAGCTCACTTTTCCTATCCCTTCTCCCACATCTTGCTGCTGATGATGCTGTTCACCCAAATCTTCCTGCCACTGATTGCCATTCTCTGCCGACGTGCAGGGCATGCCATGAATGGCGACAAACAAATTGAGCTTCAGGGACCATCCCGCAAGGCACGCCCAAAGCTGCCACACGTAGCCCGACGCGAAGAACAGAATAATGCTGCACGATACCTGCAATGAACGCCAGCGATCGGGCGGATGAGTAACCGAAGCCGCAGCGGCAGTGTGTGTGTGTGTGTGTGTGTGCAAGAGAAGGCGATAGTAATCAGAGCGGCGTCCTTGCGTTGATAAAATGCGTCACCCTTCACCGAGCAAATCTGTCAATGATCATCGTTTTGGACTAATTATCCGATGGTTTGGCGACTCCAGACCAACGTGGAATCTGAAACGGAGTGGGATTAGCATCCTCGCTCAGGCGGTTGCAATCCGTAAGGGTACCAACTCGCATTGCTGTGGCTCAAAAGCTGCTCGGAGCTCATCGCCGTGGCCTTCCTCCTCGCTTTCTTATCGGCTGTCTCAAGCCCCACCTCCTCGCATCACTTCTCCAGCGCCGCAGAATCATCACGCCCCTCAGGGAATCCTAATCCTCCTGCTCCCCTATCATCAGCAACAGCAGTATCATCCGCTCCCTCGCTCGCGCATCAGCCTACAAAAGGCGCGTTTCGAGCACGCGGGATCGAATCGGTCGGCGCGGGAGAGAACCTCCGCGAGGGCAGCACCTGCTGACTTGAGGGCAGGCACGTGGCACATCAGAACGTCACCGCCAGCGCGCCTCACCAGCGCAGCGGCACTCCTTGGCGGCGCGCAGCAGGAAGATTCCGGGGGCCGGGCGAGGAGAAGGCCGGCCTGCCTGGCGCATCAGGAAGCCAGGCCAGGGGGAAGCCAACCTGCCTGTTGGAGGCCCCCCTCTCTTGGAAGCCAGCCTGCCTTCCGAGAGGCCCCGTTTGGAGCCTCTGCCAGGGAGCGGGGCCCTTCCGAGGCGTCCCCTCGCCTTCTCGAGAAGGCCGCCCACCCCGTCCCGCCACGCTTTGCGAGCCGCTGGACTCCAGCCTCAGGCCGGGGCGCGCCTCTCCAAGATCCGTACTTTTTTGACGGCGGCGACTGGGGTCCAAGACGCGGTCGGGGCAGCCCGGGGACGCTTCGGGGCCTAATCGGGCACAACAGCAGAAGGGCAAGCGCGGAGGGGGGAGGAAGCCGCGGGGGGCGGAACACGCTCAGACTGTGAAGATCTTGCACGTGTGAGCCGGAGCGCAGGCTTACACGGGCAGCAAGCGGGGAGTGGTGAGGCGGACCTATTAGAGAGCAGCGACAGGGTCAGCCTGCGCTGGGCAGGGTTTTGACGGGTAGGGAGAGCGGGATGGGGCGGCGAGGCCAGAATGGGAAGAAGACGGAACAGGGCAAACTTCGACCAGTTTGTAGGCGCGGGTGAGATAAAGGTGTGGGCTTCTGTCACGCAGGCGGTGGAGAAAAGAGGAGCGGAGAACATGAGGCAGGCAGCCGATCGGGGGCCAAAACAATACCGATACTGACATTCCCCAGACCTCTCCTGGTGCACTCTCTAAACAGAATTTCGAAGCGAATGTGGCCGTGGCGACGAGGGCCCCTAGGAGGCCCAGAAAGGCGCACATGATGGAGGGGAGAGGAGGGGCATCGGTATCGATGTCGGCTCCTCCTGCGAGCCGATCTCTCTGGTCAGACCCTGCAGGGAAACACAAGAGTCCGGGGTAGACAGAAGCCCCTTTAGTGGAAACGACACGGGACCAGACTCAGCGGGCGCAAGCCCGCGAAAATCTCGAGAGCCGAGAAAGGGCAACTCGCCAGTCGACTTGGCAGGGCAGGGGTCCTGTCAACCTCCTAGAAAGTTTTCGGGCCAAAACTCGGGCCTGCAGCGGCCATTCGGAACGATCCGGGCAACCCCAGAACGCTCTCTGGCCCAGTTGCAGCTGCTGAAAGGCATCCCGAGGCTGGAAAGCCGCCGAGAGCGAACGAGGAACCTGAAAACCTCGAGCCTCGAATCCTCGGAGCCCCACCCCCCCAATTTTACGTATCGACCTTGGCGGGGTTGACGGGGAACGTTAGGGCGAGACTGCCTCGGGGGGACGCATCGGGGCGGAATCGGCGATACATCGCCAAGAGATCGGCGATAGACTCCCGATAGCGAATCCGCACGCTCCTGGGCGGAGTGGGCTATCGGGCCCCTATCGGCGATGAGTGTGCGATTGGGGGTCGATGCATCATCCCCCCATGGGCCTATCCCTCCCTAATGTTCCTGCGGCAACTCATGGGAGCCTCACATACCACCTTGTTGGCTCCTGCGAGTATCGACGCTGATCGACTCCAATCGACGCCAAATCGACGACAAATCGACGAAAGTGCGCCAGTGGATCTCCCTGAATACACTAAAGGGGGGGTGTCCAGAACCCCCCCCCCTTCCTCCCTTCAAGGGGGGGGGGTCCGAAACCCCCTCCCCCCCTTCCCCCCTTAAGGGAGGGGGGTCCGGACACCCCCCCCCTTCCCTCCCCTTTGGCGCTGAAAGGGGGGGGGTTTCGACCCCCCCCCTCCCCCCCTTTGCGCCGGAAAGGGAGCCGGGAGAGGGAGCCTCTATCGTTTCTCCTTTCTGCGCCAGAGAAGGTGTGTAGGGAGTACGGATTTGTGAGTAGGGAGTGGTGACTAGTGAGTAGTGAGTTAGTGCGTAGTGAGTAGTGAGTATTGGGTAGTGAGTAGTGGGTAGTGAGTGGCGAGTGGGGAGTAGGGAGTAGGGAGTGGGGAGTAGTGGGTAGTGAATAGTGAGTACTGTGTACTGATAAGTGAGTAGTGAATGGCGAGTAGTGAGTAGTGAGTAGTGAATAGTGAGTACTGAGTAGGGAGTAGGGAGTAATGAGTAGTGGGTAGTGAGTAGTGGGTAGTGAGTAATGGGTGATGAGTAATGATTAGTGAGTAGTGGGTAGCGCGTAGTGCGTAATGAATAGTGACTACTGGGTAGTGTAGAGAGTAGCGAGTAGTGAGTAGTGAGTAATGAGTAGTGAGTACTGAGTAGTACGTAGTGCGTGGTGACTAGTGAGTAGTGATGAATAGAGAGTAGTGGGTGGTGGCAGTGGGTAGTGTGTAGTGACTAGCGCGTAGGGAGTAGCGAGTAGTGAATAGTGAGGAGAGAGTAGGGCGTAGTGAGTAGTAAATAGTGAGTAGAATAGTCAGTAGTGAAAAGTGGGTAGTGATTAGTGAGTAACGACTAGGGAGTAGCGAGTAGTTAGTAGTGAGTAGGGAGTAGGGAGTAATGAGCAATGAGTAGTAAGAAGTGGGAAGCGAATCGTGGGTGGTGAGTAGCGATTAGTGAGTAGTGAGTAGTGGGTAGCGAGAAGTGACCAGTGACCTGTGACTATGTAGTGAGTAGTGAGTAGTGAGTAGTGCGTAGCGGGGAGTGAGTAGTGAGTATTGAGTAGCGAGCATGGGAGTGGCGAGTAGTGAGTAGTGAGTACTGTGTAGTCAGTATTGTTTAGGGAGTAGGGAGTAGGGAGTAGCGAGAAATGGGTAAGTAGTAGTGATTGTGGGCAATGAGTAGTGAGTACTCGGTAGTGGATTAGTGGGTAGTGGGTAATGAGTAGTGGTTAGTGAGTAGTGAGTAGGGAGTAGTGAGTAGTGCTTAGTGAATATTGAATAGTGGGTAGTGAGGAGTGAGTAGTGAGTGGTGAATAGGGAGTAGTGAGTAGCAAGTAGTGGGTGGTGGGTAGTGAATAGTGGATAGTGAGTAGTGAGTAGGGGGTAATGAGAAGTGAGTAGCGAATAGCGAGTAGTCAGTAGTGGGTAGTGAGTAGTGAGTAATGAGTACTTTTCGGTCGGGCTGGGGTTCGAGGTTGGGGTTAGGGTCGGGTTTGGGTTAGGAGTTTAGGACTAGGGGTAGGGGGGCGGGGGGTTCCGGAGGTTCATGGGTCGGCGTGGCGGAAAGGGGGAAGGGGGGGGGGGCGGCCGAATGGGGGGGGAGGGCGGAGGGGGGGTTCGGACACCCACCCTTTGAAAGGGGGAGGGCGGGGAGTCCCCGACGACGGATCGGGGAAAGGGAGGGAGGGGGGGGGGTCCCCGACGACGGATCGGGGAAGGGGGGAGAGGAGGGGGGGGGGGTCCCCGACGACGGATCGGGGAGGGGGGGGGGTCCTAACCCCCCCCCATTGGGGAGATCCAGCGGCGCACCCTCCAAATCGACGCTCTCATCGATCACCAGACGCTGGTCGACGCTCATGCACTCTCGACGCTGCCCCTGCAGGGTGGGGTCCCTCTGTCGCCCTCCGACCAGCGGCGGCCGACGGGGCTGGCGGCGCGCGCCGGCTGCACGACGTTGCCCATGTAGTCGTGCCCGGCGCTGTAGCCGAGCGGCTCCAGCTCCTTCTCTGCCTGCTGGCGCTCGCGGTGGTAGTGGTCGCTGTCGCGCGTCGGTCGTCGGTCGTCGGCGTCGTCGTCGGTCGTCCGTCGTCGTCGTGGTCGTCGTCGTCGTCGTCGTCGTCGTCGTCGTCGTCGCCGTCGTCGTCATCGATCGTCGGTCGTCCGTCAACGTCGTCGGTGGTCGTCGTCGTCGTGCGGTGGTGGTGGTCGTCGTCGTCGGTGGCTCGGCGGCGCAACCGAGGTGGGGAATGACAGGGGGCAGGCCGTCCCAGAAGGCGGCGGGGCTTCTCAGAAGCCCTCCGGCCTGCTCTGAGCAGGCCCACCCCTTCTGCCTCACCCTCTTGGCACGCCGCCGGGTGGTGGTGGTGGTGGTGATCGCCGTAGTGCGTCGGTCGGGTGTAACTTCTAGCACCTGTTGGAGCAATGCTTCCATGCCTTTGCATGCACATAATCAGTAGTCAATTTGGCTCTGAAGAATCCCGCAAACGATCAAACGTCAGACCGATACTGACAGAATTCTTGCATCAGGGTGCTTTCATCGTGAGGCTTGATTGTCTTGACTTGATTGGTTGGTGGTGGTCGTCGTCGTCGTGCGGCGGTCGTAGTCGTCGTCTCAAAGACCTGCAGATCAAAGCGAGGTTTGCGCTCCGCCGCCGCCACCGCCGCCGCCACCACCGCCACCGCCGCCGCCGCCGCCGCCGCCGCCGCCGTCGTCGCCGCCGCTGCCGCCGTCGTCGTCGTCGGTGGTTCGGCGGCGGTGATCGTCTTCGTGCGTCGGTCGTAGTCGTCGCCGCAGGGACCTGGAGGTCCAAGCGAGGTCTGCGCTCCCCCGCTCCAGGCCATGGGGTTTCCTCTCATGGCCCGAGCGGGCTCGATATGGGTCCCGCACTAGGAGGCCGGGTGGAGAGCTCCAGCCGCGGACTTCTGCTCGACGATCGCGACCTGTGCCCCTCCCCCCACCCCACCCTCCTCCATCGTCCTCCCTCCTCCTCTCCCGCCACCCCTCCTCCCTCCTTCCCCCCCTCCTTCTCCTCCACGCTCTCGGCGAGGACGTCGCCGACGAAGACGCGGCGACGATGAGGCCGAAGTCGGGAACGACGACGGCCGCCGCAACGGCCCCGCGCCCCGCGGGCTCTGGCCGGCCTCGCCCCTCCCGCACCCCCTCCAATAACGCAACGCCAAGACGAAGGCAGAGCCGAGACAAAAACGGGCCGATACCAATCATAGATCTCTCAGAATCGGCGGGCTTAGAGGATGTATCGGGCGCCGCGGCCGTTTCAAGGCGTTCCGGAACGCTCTGGACGATTCACCTCGAATTCGGGGCCTGCCTGAAACGCCCCCCCCCCACCTGGTGCGTCCTCGGCACTGCCGCAGTGCGTTTGGCACCAGTTTGTGGTGCCAGGCCCACACGGCGGCGCGGGGGCGGCGTAATGCCCCGCTTGCCAGGGGTGAGAAGGCGTGTGATATGATGGGCTGTCCCCTTCCCCCGTCCACCTCCGCTGGGGCCAAGATATTGCATTAGAGCGGGAACGGGGGACTGGGGGGCACGAGCTCGTCAACGCACCCCTAGGGCTCTCCGGAGCCTCCAAAGAGCCACAAGACGGAGACGGCCAAGGATAAACCCCGCGACGGTCCAAGATGACTTCAAGACGGCCTACGATGCCCCCCAAAAGGCTCAAGAGTGCTCCCGGAGGGCCGCCGGGAGGGGCCCAAGAGGCAAACATAGCTCCATCCCGTTCAAGAAAATGTGCACTTTCGAGAGCGTGCGCCCGTGCCATAGCCGCGCCCGCCCACCCAAAAAGGTGGAGGCCCCTCGAAGGCCCCCGGCGGCGGCCCCCCTGGGGGCCGGAAAAGCCTCGAGCACATCAACTTGCTGAGAGGAGGGAAGGGGGAAAGGGACAGGAGGGCGAGAACGTGGCCCGGGCCCACTGGCCAAAACCCGCCGTTGTAACTAATGATTAATTCCCTTCGGGTTTCGATGGGGCCTATCCCCAACAGGGGTGGTGGGAAAGAAGAGATAGGCCGCGGGCAATAGTCACCCTAGGAAAGAGTGGCCTTTGGTGCGCGGCTTTTGGGGGGCGCGAGGGGGGCATGTCCAACCGCGCTGGTCGCCCCGATGGGCCAGCGCCTACGCGTAGCCGAAACGAAGGAAGTGGTCCAACCCAGAATTTCGAACCAGCTGGCCCTTCGTATTTGCCAGAACCGCTGCTGGGCCACCTCAGACCCCCAGCCAGCTCCAAGTGGGGCTGAGATACCATAGCACGATGGGGACGGGGATCGGTGGCTCAAAGATGGGGTCCTGGGAGATGGGGCCCTAAGCATAGGAAGGGATCCAAGGGTGGATATACATTGCTCGAGGCACCTCGTCCCTCAGGACCCCATCCCTCAGGACCCCATTTTTGAACCACCGACGGGGGAGGAGTCGGCGACTCCGAAGGGCGTGGTTTTGGTTTGCACGGGGTGCGGTCTGCAACTGGCGTCCTGGGGGGCACCCAAAGGGGGGGGGGGGGGGGCGGGCGCGGAC
>CAUYUJ010017177.1:177500-242500 GCA_963575745.1 Prorocentrum cordatum | reverse complement strand
CCGCAGCCTTCGAGACAACAATGCTTGTTTGGAATAACATAATGTGCGAAGGCGGTGGCCCGCGCGGCGGCCGCGGGCCGCCGCGCCGTGGAGCCCCTCGGGGCACGCCTGTGCGCGACAAGCTGCGCCCTTCGCCACCACTCGCGAAACCGCCGCCCTTCGCCGCCGATGCCGCTGCCGCCTGTCGGGATTCGCCCGCGCGCGCGCCGCTGCCGCTGCCGCAGCCCATGCCGCCGCAGCCGCTCATGTGCATGCTGCCGCAGCCGCCCGCGTTCATCGCGACGTAGCCGCTCGCGATCGCGCCGCGGCATTCGGCCCTGCTCGCGCCGCCGCAGCCCATGCCCACGCCGATCGCGTTCACGTGGCAGGTCTGGGCCACGTCTGGCTGGGGGGGAGCTTTCGGAATCGCAGGAATTCGCCAACGTGGCGACGGCGCGCTGCGGGGCTGCTGGCTCGGTCGCACCGACGGAGGGGTTCGACGACTGGAGCCCTGGCGCTGAGGACCTTCTGGCACCGTTGGCCGTTGGGGTGTCCAGAATGCCCGCCGCCGCCTGCGACGCGGCCCAAGCGCGCGGTGCAAACTTGCGCTACGGCAACGCGATGGGGGCCGCGGCCAAAGCGCCGACCCGACCCCGGGGCCCCGACCCGACCCCAGATGCCAGGGCCTCACGAGGAGCACCCGAAAATATGCCAAAAAGCAACGCGGGGGGCGGAAGGCCGAAGGCACCTGGAGAGGGCGCCAGCCACCGCGCTGCTCTCGACTGTCTCCCAGCTCGCGTCGCCCCTGCGATCGCGGGCGAGGGTCGCGAGGGAATGCCCTTCGCACCTGCCCAGCACCTCTTTGGAGCAGGAATGGGAACAACGTAGAAGCTCGCGAGGTGTCGACGCAGCGAATGAAGGATGAATGCTGAGCACAAACGTGGCCACGGGAGGATTGGAGTAGACTGGGTTGGGCATCGCAGATGGCCGAAGACAGCGCGCGTGGCAAAATTGCCTTGCAGCGCTCCGCGATTGCCAACGCAGCCTTAGATGGCTCCTAGGACGACGAAAGGGGAAAGTGAGACGCGGGCCGCTCTCTGTTCGCACATGGGGCCCAGCGGCTCGGGGTGGCCTGCGGAAGGGACAATTGGCCTGGCGAAGGGCCCGACCACATGCATGGGCTGACGCCGCAATTTTGAGCGCGGCGCCCAGGGGGGGCTCCTTATGGGGCCACGACGTGCGCGAAGGGCGTGCCGACGTGCGGCGGCGGCGCCATGCGTGCCCAACACGGGGTTATCCGCGACGCTCCGCGCATCTCTGTCAGCCCACCTGGAAACGACGCGCAGGCGAGGCGAGGCGATCAAGGAAGAGGGGTGGGGGGGCGCGAAGGAGGATGGGCATGGGTGAAAAGTAACAGTCGGGGGGGGGGGGGGGGGGGGGGGCGACGAGGAAAACGAGGGGGGGGCGGGGGCCGGGGGGGGGCGCGGCGAGGGGGGTGCGACGCAAGCAGGGGCAACTATAAGCAAGGGAGGGCGCGGGGGAGAGGGGGATGGGAGCGATGGAGACATGCGACGCACTCGCCGGCGACTTTCTTTCGCCTTCGCTCTCGCGGTCGTCGCCCCATTGGACCTCTGATCGTCGTCGCCCTTGTCGCCTTCGCCCTCGCGATCGTTGCGGCCCCCCGTGGAGGTCGCCGCCCCCGCGCCCCTCGCCCTCTCACGTCTTATCCACTATGTCGTGCAACCGCTGATGCCCCCTCCCCTCTCGCGATCTGATGCTCAATCCCTGGATGGGCCGCGCGGGGGGAGGGGCGAGGAAAAAGGGGTTTCACCCCGAAGGCCCATGCGTACTACAACGGCAAAAACGCGCCCGCAACTCCACGCGGGCGCGCGCAGGACTCAACGGCAGCCAAGATGGCTTTGGCCCCCCAGCACTCCGAAGGCCCACAGGGCAGCACCTTCCACGCGGCTAGCGCGCCAGATTTGCCCACGGGTTGCACGGGCTCAGGCGTCGACATAGGTTCGACGTCGACGGCGCAGTAATGTTTCACGCGCGTGGCTTTCAACATCTACAGGAACGATGCCGCCTTGGCGGCGCAGTCCGAGGTTGCTGAACCGAGCGCCCTTGGACGCGAGAGTAGAAATATCAAGGTCCAGCGGCGCGCCCAGGACGTCCAGGATCATATGCCTGGACGCTCTGGGGGCGCTGCGCCCCCCCATCAAGCCGACGCCGCAATCGCGGCTGCGGCGCCTGACCGCGGCAAGGTGGTGGGCGACGCATTCGCTCAGCAACGACTTGCTGGCTGCGCCCAATCTGTTTGCCAGTGCGTCTGCGAGCCGCTCGGGTTGCCCATGTTCCCGCTCCCAAATCAGAACAATTCAATGATCTACCATGTGCCCCCAGCGTCTCGGGAAGGTGCAGCTGCCAATGGCATCTTTGCGTAAACCATTCTTTTTTCAAGCGCAGCGGGGAAAAAACAAGTGCACCTTGCCCGGTACCCGCGCGGGGCCCACCCTAATCCTGGAGGTTGCCACCACTAGCTCTGCCAGCCCAATGCACGCAAGCGGCGCGCTGCATGCTGCATTATCTGCACTGGTGGGGAGCAGCACTGCCGTTGAAAACTGCATTGGCATCCCCATTATGGACAGTAGGTCGGGTGCGTGACATTTCACGCGTGCTGCCCTCCAGTGCTTACCTCGCTGATCAGCCCCACACAGCGCCGCCAAATGGTAGGCGTGAGATCTCCCTGGGAACACCCACTTGTCTGGGCAATCAGACAACGAATCGTATACGTTCGCGTGGCCAGGCGAGAAACACGCATCGAAACTGAAGTACATGACTAGGTTCAACACGCCGTCTACGAACAACGCGCACATACAATCATGCATGCACGCTCCCGCCGGGCTCACAAGCCCATCCAACAAACGATCGAGCAATCGGCCGTGCCACGCACATGTCTAGCGCAATGTTTGTTGCAGCAACGTGAAAACCACAGGTGCGAGCCACGTTGCCGGTTGTTCCAAGTGCCTTGCAGCTGGAAGCTGCAGCTCGCGCATCTTAATCCCACTAGCCCTTGAGGGCGCACGTGGTTCGGGGAGGCTCCAGGCAAACCCCCGTCTTCCCCTTCGGGGAAGGGTGTCCCCCCCCCCTCCCCACCCCACACCACTCCCCGGACCTGGGCGGGAAATGCGGGACGCGCTGGGGCGTCCAAGCTGGCCCGAGGCGGCCCCAAGAAAGCACCAGAAATCCCACGGTGACCTCCAAGATGGTTCAAGATAGCCCAAGTTGCCTCAGCATGGCTCCCGAGATGATCCACGAGGCCCCAATAACGCTTCAACACAGCTCCAAGTGGCCGAAGACATCCCCAGAGGAAACCTGAAAGAAGCCCAAATCCTCCAAACAACGGAAAAGAAACGAATGGGCGCGTGCTGTCTCGCACGGTCGCCCTCGCGGTCACCCCTTCGGTAATTCCAAAAATAATTGAGGGCCATGCGTCGCAAGATAGGCGGTGCCACACAACAAGTGCCTACAACGATGTTTTGTTCACATGCATGCGTACCGAAATAAGACTGCGCGGTGCCTGAATTCCTTACATTCGTAAGTCCACGCGTGTGCAAAAAAAAACAAAGAGATAGATGTGGATGCGTGTGTTGTCACATGCGGTTTTTTGGATAACCGATGCTGAAATCGAAAGCTCGGATGTTAACCATGTTCGACTCAATGCTTGCATGGTAGTACACATTAAAACATATGACGAAAATATGTTCAGCGGTCTATGTCAAGCGTGTGGCACGTTTTATATGATACGTGTGTCATATGTTACATAACGGTACGATTCACTTTTAACCTGAACATGCAGAATGTTTGAAAACCAATGAACCTTGTGCAATGAATTTGGTGGTTTGCCAAACTCAATTATGAGCTTATTAACCGGTTACGCAAATTACAGCATAGCTACAGCAGCGTTACATCATACGTGTACCATAGCAGCTAGTTGCAAAGCTGCTAAACTCTAGCCAAACCAGCGTTCATCTCAGTAGGCCCACTAGAGCGGCTGCTCGTCCACGCAGGGATGCGAACGCGGATAAATTGCCAAAATCCCATCCGCAACTCTTCTACGCAAATCGTTCTCTCATCCCTCCGCTTCGATTGGAAAACCTTTCTCCACCACGACCCTTAAACCCGGCCGACAAGGAGGAGGAGGAGGATGAGGAGGAGGGACAAGGAGGTGGAGGAAAAGGAGGAGGACGAGGACGAGGAGGAGGAGGAGGAAAGGAGGAGGAAAGGAGGATGAAAGGAGGAGGAGGAACACACACGCTTCCTGATACCGGGGGTGGCGGGAGGGGCGTCGTCGGGGGGGCGGAGAGGGGAGGGCGGGGAGGTGGGGCAGGGTGGGGGGGGAGGGGCGTTCGTCGTAAAAACGGGGCGCGGGGGCGCCCCCTGGGAGAAGGAGCGCCCTCGCGCAACCTAGCCGCACGTGCGCTTCCCCGAAGGGCAGGGGAGGCGGGAGGAAGGCGGGGGGCAGCGGCGAAGAGGGCAAGGCGGACACACTGGACTGGGATGAAGGCGGACGAGGGCGAAGGAAGAAGGGAGAGGGAGGGGGGGTGCGATGGGGAGGAAAAGAGAGCAGGGAGTGGGGGAGGAAGGAGGACGGCAGCATGGGGGTGGGAGGAGGCAGGATGGAGGGAGGACGGGGGGAGGGGGCTGGAGATGGGATGGAACAAGGGTGGGGGCGAGCGAGGGTGAGGCCGAAGGGGGATGGGGGGGGGACAGGGAGGATGCCGAGAGATGCCCAGCGGCGCGAGGGGGAGCGGTCGCAACGGCGAGGGGCGCGGCACCTCTGGGAGGGCGGGGGGCCTCTTGGGAGCCCTGCGTCGCTCGCGTCGTCGTCCTCGTCCTCGTCGTCGTCGTCGTCCTCGTCGTCGTCGTTGTCGCCGTGGTCGTCGTCGTCGTCGTCCAACGGATGTTGCCCACGCAGGCGTCGTGCAGCGAGGGGGGCAATCCACTTGTCGCGAGACCGCAAGGAAGTCCACCGGACGTGAAGTGTGGCGGCACTCGAAACTGTTTCGCCAGCTGATTCCGCCCGATGTGACCTGCCCGGTTTTGTGGTCTGGCTGTGCTGCCTTGTTGTGGTCACTTCTGGCCGCCAACGTGCCATCTTGCCCAAGCGTGCTCCTGACGCAAGGCTTCAGTCAGTCGTGCCCTTTAGAAGACAAACAAGAAACATAAACATAAACCCCCTGGCGCGCGGAGCGCGCCAGGGGCGGCGCCAGAGGCGCCGCCAGGGAGCCCCAGCGCCGATGTGAGACAAATCCGCGCGGCCACCCGAGTTATCATGTTTACGTCGTTCTTCGTTCCCCCAAGTCTTGCTCGTCTGAAAATCCCTGACCCCCTCGCTGGCGGTGGCCGGCGGTGTCGGTGTCGACTCCACTTGCTCCGACCCCTGGACGGTCGATATCGATGCCACCCCAGCAAGCAGCGGCCACTGCTGGGCGCCTGGGCGACCCGCCGTTGTTGCGCTTCGTGATGTGGGTGCGCTCCATGGACTCTGTGAGCCCTGCAAGGGTGCGAGGGGGGGATCGTTGGAGGCGTGGAAAGGGGCAGCAACGCCAACACAGGGGGTTGTCTCCACAGGGGGGAAGAAGCTCGTAGATTTCGGTGTTGGTGGTTATATTTCGGCCACCTTGGAAGCCAGAATATGACCACAATCACCGAGACTGGTATCTTCTTCCCTCGGTGGAGGCACACCGCCGATATTGATGTTGGTGTCAACCTCTAGGCCTGCGAGATCGGGGAAGACATAATGACATGCAAGGGTTCGAACTAAACAATGTTGCTCGTTTTCGACTCGTTTTCGTTTGTTTTCCCTTCGTTCTGGCTTAGTGCTGCCCCTGCTGCGAAACGGAAACCAAACGAGAACGGCACACGAAATCGCCAGAACTCCGGTTAGCTCGAGCCCTGCGGCATAAAAGTGAACAGGCAGAAGTCTGTACTGATTTCTGGAATGGGCGCTGGACACCCCTTCCGGGCGCGCGGAAGCGGCGCCAGCGCCGATCCGATAAGCCCGCGCGGACCTCCGAACGCGGGGTTGGCCAGCCCGATGCCCGGACCGTCCTCGCACTCTTCAGTCCCGCCCTCCCTCCCTCCATCCACGCTCGACCTTTCTGCTCAGTCCAGCTCCTCATTCCACGCAACATTGGCACGCGAGATGGCACAGAGACCTTAAACCTCAGCTCGCGCGGGCCGCCAGCGCGGCACGCTGCGCTGAAACGAGGGCGCTCCCGTGCGACCTCACGCGGGCAGCTTACGCGCCAACATCGGCGCAGACGACCCGCTGTTCTGCGTCGCTGACGTGCCGACTTCCTAGTCGTCCATGCTCCGCACCTTCATCCGTTCCCCCATCCCTCTCCTCAGTCGCTACTCCTACAAGAAGAAGAAATACCATTAACATCAACTTGTGGCGCTCGCGCACATTTCTTGGATCCGCGCTGGACCCCCTCCCTGGCGCGCGGAGCGCGCCAGGGGCGGCGCCAGCGGCGCCGCCGTGGGGCCCCAGCGCAAATCCATGAAATCCGCGCGGAGCGCCAAACAGTGGTTTATGGCGTTGTGTCTTCTTCTTCATCCTCCTCCTCCTCCAACTCCTCCTCCGCCTCCTCCCCCTCCTCCTCCTCCTCCTCCTTGTCTATGGCGTTGCTGTCTCTTCGAGCACCTTCATCCGTCCCCCTCCTCCTCCTTCTCCTCCTCCTCCTCCTCCTCCTCCTCCTCCTCCTCCTCCTCCTCCCCAATCCCTCTCCTTGCACGCTGCTCCCTCGCGCCGCCAATCCTTCCGCCGTCCGCTCCCTCCGGCCACCTCCCCGGCCCCGCGGCGCGCCCTCCCTCGTCCGCCTCCCTCGCGCTGCTCCCTCCTCACTGTCCTCCTGCCCTGCCGCACGCCCCTCGCCCCTCACCCCGTGGGGTTCTCACTGCGGAGGAGGATCAGGAGGGGGAGGAGGAGGAGGAGGAGGAGGAGGAGGAGGAGGAGGAGGATCAGGAGGGGGAGGAGGAGGAGGAGGAGGAGGAGGAGGAGGAGGAGGAGGAGGAGGAGGAGGAGGAGGAGGAGGAGGAGGAGGAGGAGGAGGAGGAGGAGGAGCCTCTCGCGAGCCAAGCAGACGGCAGACGAGCTGCGGCCAGGACGCACGGGGCGCGGCGGGGATGGAGGAGGGCGAGGCGGGCGGCGGGTGAGGCAGAGGAGGGGAAGCGCGTGCACGTGCACAGTGCGGCTCGCTCGGTCGCGACGTGACGCTCGGCGTGGGAGCGTTGCCGACACTGGGAGCTACATCCAGTCCCCCAATCCACCAGCAGCCTGCACGCCCCGAACCGAGGCTTGTGACAACGGTCTCGGCAGGAATACCCATCGGTCGGAAGAGGTAGGTAGAAGCACGAAGCAGGAAGGCGTTGACAGTAGATTGCGTTTCCGCCCGCCCCTCAGCACCAAACGTAGAGGATCTGGGAGTCAAGTAAGAAAAACTTTCAACGACCGATGGATACATCGACATGTCGTGCGCGAGCCTGCTTGGCCTCGCACTCGCCTGCTGCACCGCAGGCGTGGCGGGGGAACTGGCCTCGGGAGCGGGAGGATGGGGGCGCGACTTGGGGAACGGGTCATGTAGGATGGCGGCAAAGCAAGAACACACGGGCGGCGAGTAAGAACATAAGATGATGCCGCCAGGACGAGGAGGAGGAGGAAGAGGAGGAATTCAGGAGAGGACGATCAACGAACCTCAATGGCGACGGCGACGCCCGAGACCAGGCCTGGAACCAACGTACCAATCATCGCCCAAGGCGCTGCCGTGGGACGCCCACCCGCCCCCCGACATTTCCAGAGTGTCCCTCTTCGCGGAGAAAGAGAAGCCTACTAACAGAGCTACACGCCTCGGAGGAAATTAGCGAACACTCATGTCGCTTTCATCTGTCAATGCCCCCCCGATAATCAATGTTGACGGTGGGTTGGTTCAGCGAGCTGCACTTCGACCGCAACCTTCCCCGCGTGTGCCAATTTTGAGTTTGGGGGAGCGGGGAAGTGTCCACTAATTGTTTCCCTCTACCGTAGGTCTTTGGAATCCCACCCCAATCGTGGAAGCCATTACTATCTCCGGCGACCTTATTGACGGACCGGGGTCCCACCAACGATGGAAAATGGCGATTCCCCGCAGCACCTGCCGCACAACAGCGACGACGACGACGACGACGAGGTGAAAGAGATTGTGAGCAGCGCCTTCGGCGAAGAATGTGTCGATCAAGCTCGCAATCCTCTTACTCACGTGCTCAGAATTCCTCCGTCGTTCAGTATAACCAAAGGAGAATGATGCCCTGGGAGAACGAGAGCCCCGACATTACCCAGCCCGCCCAATAATAGAGGGAACATGATCTCCGTCGCGACGACGACGATGATTACGACTACGACTACGATTATGCCTACGATTGAGACTACAAACGCGACCACGACTGCGATTACAAAATCACGACTACAATCACGATTACAACCACGGCTACAAGGCTTGGAAGGAGAAGGCCTTCCAAGAAGGCTCGAAAGTCCCCCGGCCTTAAAGGGCTTCTGAGAAGCCGCCCCCACATTCCGAGAAGGCCCTCTCCTCCTCACTGTTCCCCCACTCGCTCGCCAGCCGCCGCTCCGTGACCCGAGTTCGGGAGGGGGGGGGGGCGCACCGAAGTCGCAGAGCTTCAGGTTGAGCTGCATGTCGAGGACCACGTTCTGGCCTGGCGTGCCGCGCATGCTCGGGGGCGTCCAAGAGGGGGGGGGGTGCAAACCATGGTCCGAGGCACGTGCGCGGACCAGGGGGGGCCAGGGAACGCATTGAAGTAAGGAGACGGGCCATGAAATCTGGTGAGATATCATGGCCCCCTGCCATGATCTCCCCCCCTCCAGTCATCACCCCCCTCTTGGCCGCCCCCGACGGGCGGCGCGGCCAACCGGCAGCCCGGGGGCCGCCGCCGTCGATCGGGGCCTGCTCCCAGATTTCTCTTGCCACCGCTTGGACGTCCATCTTTCACGCGCACGCTTCGGCTCCATAGGTCCAACCATCGCTCGCACGTCCTCTCTCCGTGCGTGTGTCGGTTTCGCGCGCTCATTTGCACGCCAGCTTGTCCAGTCTGCTCCTCGATAGCACTCGCCGAGAAAAGATGCACACGTGCGAGCGATGCCAAAGTGCTTGGTTCTTGTTCTTCTCCGCAGGATGCTCCGTGATGCTCCTGGGTGGTCCTCGCAGGGGCAGAATGCACGAGGCCCCCGCAGGATGCTCCAAGAGGCTCCTGGGTGGTCCTCGCAGGGACAGAATGCACGTGGCCGAGCGATGCCGAGATCCCCGCTGGTCGGCGGTCGCGGGGAGCGGCATTCTAGCTGCCAGGGCAAATTCCAAGGCCCTGTCGCAGCAGGCAAGACTGCAGACACAGAGACGTTCGAGGGTCAGCTGACTTCGCCGCGTGCCTGCCGAACTCCGCACCCTACCCCTGGCGCCCAGGCGCCCATCGAGTTGCCCGACCCGTGGATCGGCGCCGATTTGGGGCGACCCAAGAGGCGTCCTCTGAGGTCCAGCGCCAACCCGAGGGATCCGCGCGGACGTCCTGAGCGCCAGGATTTGGGGGGCGGGTGCAGTAGAGGCTAGTCCACAAGCAACCTTCCACAAGAAACCCAACCCTGAGACCCCAGGACGTCCATGGATCTGTGGTGTGGGAACGTCACGCTCTCCATCGCAAAACCATCGAAACCCAAGAAACCCAGGGCACCTGGAGGCGAGCAGGGTGTTTCTTGGCATGGGCCCCCACTGTAGTAGATGGGGCGGCATGTGGGTGAGCAAGGCGAGAAATGTGGGCAGGCCTGGAGGGGGAGTTGCAGAGATGGGCGGGAGAGGGTGCGACAAGGGAAAGGCCAGCGGAGGGGAGGGGAGAGCGGGCGAGCGGGTGGGCGTGGGAGATCGGGTGGGGCGCGCGGAGGGGGCGCGTGGCGACCCTGCGTCAAGTGGAGTGCCGCGCGCTCGCCCTCAGCTCGCGCAGCCCGACGTGGCCGCAAAGGCTGCTGAGGGCGAGAGGCCCTGGGGACTGCCGCTGGGCTGCCGCCCTCTTCATGTAGGGGATCGACTACAGAATCGCCTTACCCGAACATCAATGTTCACGTAGAGTCTCCAACACATCTCTCTCTATATATATAGATGTATATATCAATCAGAGCTTGCCTCTGTAGGGGTCCTAGCGGAGTCATATGATTAGGTTAGGTTTGTCGCCGATTTTCGCGGCACGCCCGGGTGCCCGGGTGCCCGGGGGTGCCTGGGTGCCCGGGTGCCCGGGGGCGCCCGGGCGTGCCCGGGGGTGCCCCGGTGCCCGCCCGGTAGCCCTATAGCCTTATAACCCTAGAGCCTTATAGCTTTATAGCCCTATAGGCCTATAGCCCTCTGGCCCTATAGCCCCAATAGCTGCATAACCCTATAGTTCTAATAGCTCCATAGCTTTATACCCTTATAACCCTATAGCCCTATAGCCCTATTGCTCTCTAGCTCTCTAGCCCTATAGCCCAATAGCCCTATAGCCTTATAGCCCTATAGCCCTATAGCCCTATGGCCCCACAGCCCTATATTGTTAAAAAGATTATGATTGTTTTTTCTCTGGTATCATTTAAATAAATAGTGTAGATATACGCACGTTCTACGCATCTGTGGATTCGCTAAGAAGCATCAATTCTGGGGTCAATTAATTATGAAGCCGATCCCCTACTCGACCTCTGTGAACCTGGACGCGTGGCTGTGGGTAAACGGACTGCCTACCGGACCACCGGAACCGTGCCAGGAGTCCCAAATTTCGGATTGGGGAGCGTGCGGGCTACATCGAATGATGAAGTGTTCAACATTCCCGGACGCCCCCCCACTGGGAATGGAGGGCAACTTGGGGCCTTCGGGTGTTGTTCGAGTAGGGCATCGACTGCAGAATTGATTTACCCCAGAATTGATCCTTCCGTCGAATCGGCGAACACTACGTAGAAGGTTCTGCAATTGTACTGAACATTTGACGAATTTCCTGGAATTCGACGGAGAAGTCAAGTTTGGGGTAAATCCATTATGTAATTAGTCGATCCCCTACTCGATCTCTTGGGGTGACTTGGCGGGCAGTGATCATCGACGGGGGGGGGGGCGGAAACTGCTCAGGAAGGGGGGAGGGGGCCCTCCGACCTGGCATCGGAGATCTGTCTCGCCGAGAGATCGGCGACAGTAAAGCTGCACGAAGCCCTGGGCGGGGTGGGCTATGTCAGGCTCCCCGTTGCCTGGTGAGGACTGGGCGACTATGGGGGGCGTTGCAACCAACCCTGAGCCTGTCCCTCTCCCTAACGTTACGGCGGGCGTGTCCTCCCACAGGCCGACATGGGAGGAAAAGTTAAAAGTACCAGAAAAATACTCAAAAATAGCCAAGCCTCGAAAAAGCGTCCCCAGACTGTTCTCTGCCTGTTCTTGAAGCTTCCTCGTGTAGAGGGACGTGGCCCCGACTCGGGTCGCCGGCGGCCGTGCGGAACGCTCCAGGTACCCCCGGAACGCCCCCCGGCGGGGCGCAGCTGCTGGAACACCCCCCCCGAACCGGAGAGCCGCCAAGAACCGACCAGCACGTTCGGAACACCCAAAAACCTCAAAACCTTCAATCCTCAAACAAAGGAACGAGCAATGACAGAAACATGAGAACTCGGAGGTCCGCGCGAATCTGAAATCCGCGCGGACCTCCGAGCTGTTATGTCTATGTCATGGTTCGTTCCCGCATCAAAGCCTCAAACCTCATAACCGTCAAGCCTTCAAACCTCAAAACTTCAAAACCTCAAAACCTCCAGAAACTCAAAAACCTCAAAAACTTCAAACCTTAAAACCCTGAGCCCCTGACGTTGCCCATGACTCCCCCCCTGAGCCCATCCCCCCTCTGCCAACGCTCTGAAAGGCTGGCCAGTGAAAACCGCGAAGGCCGGTTCGCAGAGGCAAGGACGCAAAGGTACCCTGAGAATTCCCGTGCGTCCTCACTTTGAGTCTTGTCTGCAACGCTCCCTGAACCGATCTCGATCGTATACCCTCGGTCCGACGGTACGTCTCCCCGACGGAGTGCTGCTGCCCACCCGCAGCTCCAGCGGCGAGGGCGCGCGGGTGGCGGGCGCGGACTCTTCAGGTCGCGGTGCACCACGCAGGGATGGAGCCCGTGCAGGTACCTGCGGGCCCCCCTGGCCCCTCCGCGCCCCGCCGGACATGCCGAGGGGTGCTCGCCCCGCGCGAACCACTGTGTGAAACGGGACCACGCCGTGTGAAACGACAGAGCGGCGGCGGGTGGCACCCTGGACACCGAGTGAGAGAAACAAACGTCTCACTTTCGCCCTGGGCGCCAACATTTACAATGTGAAACAACAGCGGGGTGACTAGTGGCACCTCGGGAACCGTGAGAGAAACAAGTGTTAGGCGTACCCTGGGCGCCAACATGGGACCATACAGTGCGACACAGCACAGCGGTCACACGTGCCTTCCCGAAAGAAGCCCTCGGGATCTGAGCCCAGATCCCTCAGGATTCCATAGGGATCTCTGGGGATCTGAACCCAAATCCCAAAATATTACCTCCCGATGTCTACGCGTCAGAACCCAGATCCCGAGAGTCTCGGAAGATTTCTGATAATCTGAACCCGATTCCATGAGGAGTCCCTCAGGGTTGCGCGGGATCCGAGCCCACATCCCTAGGAATTCCACCAGAAAGGAACCATAGGGATTCCAGATGTAATTATATCTATGAAACCGAGCACAGATCCCCAGGGCTGCCCGAAGGATCTCTTTGGATCTGAACCCAGATTCCTAGGGATTGAGCCCACATCCTTAAGGATTCCCGCGGAGCTCAGGCCAAGGCACCACAATGAGAACGGGGCAGGAAACAACGAAACGGAAGACAAACGAACGCCCAGAAGCTATGGCCATGGAGAGGGGCGAGATTATGGCTGAGGCCCGAAAATGACACATCTGAGCAGCAAACACAGCGAATCAACTAAACGAAACACTACGATCACCCATAACGATGGCTGGAGCCATGGCAGAGGCTGGCGCCCAGGATGAAGCGAGTGCAAAGAAACAACAGAAAACACGGGAGAAAACAAACGGAACGAACGCCCAAACGCTATGGCTGAGTATGGGAAGGCGTGAGGCTCTGAAAGCGAATCTCATCATCGACAACAGTACGAACATCATATCGACCAATAAAGCAAACATGTCCTTCCTATCAGGCGCAATCAGATCATCGAACAGACAACGACGGCGCGAAACACAACGAAACAACATGCGCAATGAACGTAGCTAACAAACCGAAAAACGGAACGCGCGCCAAACGGCATGTTTAAACACCAAGCGAGTGCAGCAACAACAAAGAGAACACACCACGGAACAACTACGGAAGACATAACAAGGGCCGAAGCAAGGATAAACAGCTCTCTGCTCGGCCCTTGCAAGAATCACCACGGCCTGCCGAGCAACGGCAAGGGCGCTCGAGCTCGAGCGCCCGCGCCCGCGTCGACGCGCCTCGGGCCTGTCTGAAAGGGCCCTGGGACACAAAAAAAAGCAAATATCAGGATTCCCCATATTTTCCCATGTTCTCTGAGATGACTTTTGTCTTCCTCCTCCCTATTTCCCATAGTTTCGCATGTGTTCTGGGAAATCGACGGTTAATTGTGTCTGTGATTTTCCCCTCCTGACTGTCGTGCTTTTCGCGATGCTGAACTTCGGCCAGGCCTGCCTGCCCGCGGCAAGGTGCAGGCGCAGATTGCCTCACGCGGGGCCTGGCAACCGACCCGCATCGTCGCAGAATCAAGCAGTCGGCACCGTCGACCTTGGGCAGTCTCCGCCTGCTGACGGTCCTCGGCGGTCTTGCGTGGGCTCTGGCAGTTTCTGCCGGTCTGCGGCGCTCTCCGGCGTTCTCTGGCGGAATGCTTGCTATCTTCGGCAATCTGCTGCGCGAAAGCTGCCTGGCTTAATTAGTGCAACGAGGGGTTCATGATCGAGCACACAGTGGAGGCCAGTCCACAAGAAACCTTCCCCAAGAAACCCAAAATTGAGACCCCAGGACGTCCATCGATTTCTGGCGTAGTAACGTCACGCTCTCCCTGGCAAAACCGTCGAAGCCCAAGAAGCCCAGGGCACGGTGGAGGCGAGCAGGGTGTTCCTTGGCCTGGGCCTCCGCTGCAGTGCACCGAGGAGTCCGTGATCGAGCACACGGTGCAGAAGAGGTGACGACGGGACCTCCAGGACCTCTCGCTGTGAGGGAACTCGCGGGGGCCCGCGCGGATCTACAGTCGGACTTCATTAGAGGAGGACACGCGAGAGGACACAAGACCCTTCCGAAGGCCACATCACCATTGGAGTGTAAGAAGGCACGTTGCGCGAGGCACAGGACACAAGAGTACCCTTCAGCTGGCAGGGTCGACCTACTAATCCGGGCCGACTGTATCCTGGGCCGGCGACGGACCACTCTCACGACGCCACTGGAGGCGTCTCTGGTGCGCTCTGCGCGCCAGACCAGATGTTTGCATCACCGATCTCCTCGCGGATCTCCTAGCGGATCTCCGAAATCAAGTGGTGGTTGCTATGTCAGTGAAGGCCCCCAGGGCCTCCGAGACGGAGCGAAGCGGCTCATCGTCTTCGTTCACGACGCCCAGAGGTTCGGGTCCGTCGTACCCTGCCAGGCCAGGGCCACAAGCCACAGGCGGCCACTCGTATGCACTGCTGGTTCACCAAAAGGCTTTCGACCAGACGCAGCCAATAAGAAACGGATCCGGCCCGAAAACCTCCAGAACCAGACAGAAACTGCACAAGCAAAGTCCAAGCCCAGGACTCCGAAGCTGTGTTTTCCACGACGGGCCCCCCCGGAGCTCACGGCACCACACCCAGGACGGGTGTCTCGCGCACCAGATCGTTGTTTGATGGCCTGCTGAGGGCCCCACCGAAAGCCACCCTGGAAGACCAGGAAGCCGCCGAGAATGCCCTCGCCAACGACGACGTCGCCGACGACCACCGAATGCCTCTGGGGGTCCTGCAGAGGCCTCCGCTCGCCATCGCTCGGACGTCCATTCCCGCTGCATTGTTCGGTGTTGTGCGTGCAGTCTTCGCAGGATGATCCAGGATGCTCCTCGATGGTCCTCGCCGAGAAAAATGCGCACACGTCCGAGCGATGCCAAGCCTGGGGGCCCAAATCAAGCCAAGAGCGCTCTCGAACCTCGACCCTCGAAAACACGACGGCGACATCGGAGGCCCCCGCTGAGGTCGCCGCCAACGCCGCCCGCCCTGGAGTCGGCGTCGAGCGAGGGGGGGAAATGAAAAGGAGAAGACCCTCTGGACGGGACTTCTCAGAAACCCTCGCACCTTCCGAGGAGTTGTTTCTTCGGCTTTGGGGAAGGCTTCGGAAACTCCTCAGAAGGCTGGGAGACCCCCGAGCCTTCAGAGAAGGCCCGCCCCTTCGAGAGGCCTCCTAGATGGGGTCCGAGTAGATGGGGTCGGAGGATTGCGCCGCATCGTCGATACATCGGCGATGCATCGTCGACGTCGGCGACACATCGGCGACGTCGACGTCAAGCAGATCGGGCCCGCCCCTTCTCGCTTCCCCCCCTCTCGCTCGCCGCCCATGGAACTCTCGAAATACTCCCCGGGACTGGCTCTTCACCTTAGGTCGGAAATGTCCTCCTACAGGCGGATTTTGGAAGAAAAAGTAAATGTAGTCAGAAAATGATTCAAAAGTAGCCGAACAAAGCAGAGTAATGGCGCCCAAGACTATGCTCCTCCTGTAGAGGGACGTGCCCGACGTGAGGCCAAGCGACGGGGGCCCCCCTGGAGTACGACACCTTGGCCAGAAAAGCCCTCCGTCGGGAGTCTCCCTCGCCGCGCGGGGGCCTCCGGGCACCCGAAGCCGACGCCGACGCCGGCGACGAGGACGACGACGGCGGCGGCGGCGAGGACGACGACGACGACGACGAGGAGGACGACGACGACGACGAGGACCACGACGAGGATCACGATGACGACGACGACGGCGACGACGACGACGACGAGGACGACGACGAAGACCGCGACGACGACGATGACCACGATAACCACAGCGACGACGACGACGACGAGGACCACGACGACGACGATGACGACGACGAACGGCGGTGGCGGGCGGGCGCAGCACGAGGCGCGGCAACGGGCGGCCGCACGTCACACCGTCCGCCAGCTGCAGGCACATGTTCACGGCGTGGAGCGGCGGCAGCCTGCGCCGCCGGCCGCCGCCGCCGTCCCGACCCGGCCGCCGTCGTCCGCTGCCGCAGGAGTTTCGTCGGCGGCGGCGTCGTCGTCGTCGTCGTCGCCGCCGCCGCCGCCGCCGCCGCCGCCGCTCCCGTCGTATACCAGGCTCCCCTCGCGTCGTGGCCGAAAGCAGCGGGAAGTCTTGTACTAATGTCGGCCTCTGGGGGGCCCTCGCCGGGCCCCGGGAGCGTCGAACACTTATCCAAGATGAAGGACCGGTCCCGGCGGAATGGGTCAAAACCTGTGGGGCTCGACGGTGTGACGAAGACCTGGCATCGGGAGTCAAAGGTTCGTCGATATTCGTTGTCCACGTCGTCGTCGGACGTCGTTGGTCATTGAAGTTCCAATGAAGAAAACCTCATACATATCAACTTCCGAAGGTCTGCGGGGATATCTTGGATCGGTGCGGGCGCCCCCTGGCGGCTCCTGCAGCGCCGCCCCCAGCGCGCTCGGCGCGCCAGGGAGAGGGGTCCAGCACCGATCCAAGAATCCGCGCGGACCTCCGACAATTTGTTTATGCTAATTTTCGTATGCAGTGTTCACCGTCGGTTTTCGTGGTCGTCCTCGCTGGCGTCGCCGCTCGCCGCCATATGTAACCACGGCGTCAGCGTCGTCGTCGCTGCCGCCGTCGTTCGGCATCGCCCTGCGTCGTTCGTCGCCTTCGTCGTCGCGGCCTCGCCGGCGTCGTTGCCGTCGTGGCCAGACAGAGAACCGGTGTTTTGAACGCATCGAGCCCTGGTTTGATTCTTCACGAGGGCCCTCGGCGCCCTTGTGGCCGACGTCCTCTTCTCTGGTGTCGATCTGCCTTCGGACAATCCCATTACTCCTTCCCCGTCACATCAGCCATCGTTTCTTTTACAGCCCTCCCTGCGCCCCACGTCCTCGACCAGGTCCGAGGCCGCGCGAACGGCAATGTTGCTTAACGGTGGTGTTGGGAACTGTAGGACATCGGGAACTGAATTGTAGGAAACCACGAACCACATTTTGCTGCATCTTCAACATGCGAACGCATCGAACGCAAACGACACAGCGAATTGTATGAAAGCGCGAACCGAGCGTTCCCACAAAACCGAAACCCACATCGCCGCTACCTACGTCGCCGTTTGCGCGTCTACGACAGGTCCTCCTGCAAAGTGTCCTGCGGCCCAACCCAAAGAAAGTAGCAGCACGTCACTGCGACTTTGATCTCAACCGCCTCGTCTCCCTCGCCTGCCCCCCAGTCCCCTCGGCATGCGGCCGACTGCTCAGAGATCGGCCCCCCAGACCCGCACTTGGGTTGCGCTCCGACCCAGAGTCTGCTGGGGGCGGGAATCCTGGCGTTCGATCGGGCATGTCCTCCTACAGGCGGATTGTAGAGTAGCAAAAAAAAATGCACACGCAAAAATAAAAAATATTCGACGGAGTGTCCCCAGATTATTCTGTTTGACTGTGTTGAGTATTCCTCCTGGAGAGGGAGATGCCCGACTCAAATCTGGCGAGCTGAGCCCCCCCGCAGGCACGGGAGGGCGGCCAACGGCGGCCCGAAGGCCTCCCCGTCCTGGCATCCCGACGAGCTTCGACAGGAGTCCTCCGAACGCAAAAGAGGCGATCCGCAACTCGCGGCAGGAGAGCCAACTCCAGGGACAAGATGTCCGTTAGGACCTACGAAGGTTACGATTGCCAGACCTCGGGCATGCGACCAATAGCATTACCCCTGGACGGCCCTGGGGAAGAAAACACAATCTGACTGAAACGCCGCTGCAAAAAAAACCCGCGTGTTGCTGCGGAAGAAGCACCAGGTTTTTGGACAAGGACGACGGGGGAAAACGCTGAAGGGCTCTCAGCGGCGGCGTGTCATTGATGGGGCCAACGCGTAAAGTGGGGATGCGCGGTAACAGTTTGCAAGTCTCTTGGACACCCCCAGATAAAACTTGCCGAGCTAAGGGTTGACCCAGGAGGACGGGCCGAACAAACCAGGATGCGGGGGCACCGCTGGGGAATGCTCTGGGACGGCCCACTGGCTGTGGTTCCTTGAACCATCGATGACCAGCCTGCGCGCAGTCCTGCCGATGCCCAGCCCAGGCATCGCCACACCGATGCCCAGGCATCACCAGGTCGATGCCAAGGCACATGCCACGCCCAGATACGCCCAGCTACGCCAGTGGACGCATCCATCAATGAGCGCACAGCGCACGTAATCATGCGGACGCCTGGGTATCAACAGTGGCATGCTTAGACATCCACATGACCATGCCTAGGCATGCTACGATGATACGTAGGCATCTCTAAACTTGGAGGAAAAAGAAACACATAAGCATTGACTTGTGGCGTTCCGCGCGGATTTCTTCGACCCGCGCCGGACCCGCTCCCTGGCGCGCGGAGCACGCTAGGGGCTGCGCTGGAGACGCCGCCAGGGGGGTCCATCGCGGATCCAAGAAACCCTTGCGGAGTGCCAAAACATTGAATTTTATGGCGTTTATGTATGCGTTCTCTTATTCGGCGTTTCGACATTGGGCGGAAGGGGGGGAGGGCGGGGGTCTGGCTCTGGATCTCTACTTAATGCGACTGTTTGCGGCAGTGCGTCCTATGGAGGAGGCTCCACCTGCCTGAAACAGGCGCCCCAAACAGCCAAGATCTACTATATGAGGGGGGGGGAAGGGGGGTGTGCGAGGGCCTGCGCCGATCGGCAAAACAAGAAATAAGAAAACGATCACCAAGCCACCCTCTCCAACTACTTGTTTGGCGCGCGTCGGACCTCTGGGTGGCCAGCCCCCCGACGCTCGGGGGCGGCTAGGAGGTGGGCGTCCAAGAGGGGGGGGGGGGGGCGCAGATCGTGGCCAGCGGCGTGACGCGTTCGCGGCCCAGCGGGGCGGGCGCGTTGACGCAATGAAATAAGAAGAGGCGCCCAGAATTCTGAGGAAATTGCATGGCCCACGCCACGATATCCACCCCCACGGGAACCCCCCCATCCACCCTCCCCCCTTCCCCGATCCGTCGTCGGGGACACCCCCCTCCCCCCCTTTCCCGATCCGTCGTCGGAGACCCCCCACCCTCCCCCCCTTTCCTGGTTTGTCGTCGGTCCACTCCACCCCCCTACCCCCGTTTCAAAAAGGGGGGGGGTCCGAACACCCCCCCCCTCCCCCACCTCTTTGAACGCCAAATTCGCCCCCCCCCCCTCCCCCTTTCGCAACGGCGCCCCCGGGCTGTGGAAACCAACCCCTACCACCCCTAACAATAGTGCTCACCCTTACACTAACCCTAGACCCTGACCCTAGCACCAAAAATTACTCACTACTCCTTACGCACTACTCACTAACTACCCACTACTCACTACTCACTACTCATTTCTCACTACCACTACTCACTACGAACGACGCCCTACTCCTTATCCACTACTCACGACCCACTACCCACTACTCACTACTCCCCAATCACTACTCCATACTCTCTAATAACTACTCACTTCTCACCAAACACAGCTCACTACCAAGTACGCACTACTCACTCATCACTACTCACTACCCGCTGGCCACTATCCACTACTCACTACTAACACGTCACTAGTCACTACGCACTGCCCGCAACTCACTGCACACTACCCAATACGCACCATTCACTACCCACTACAAACTACACACTACGCATTACTCACAAAACACTACTCCGTACTAGTCACTAGTCACTGCTCACCGACTACTCACGACTCACCACCCACTATTTACTACTCTCCACTCGTTACTCACTACTCACTACTCACTACTGCACTACTCACAACTCACTACTCAATACTCACTACTCACTACTGGCTACTCCCTACTCGCTACTCACCACTCTCTACTCACTACTCTCTACTGACTGCTTCCTCCGCACTACTCACTACTCACAACGCCCTACTCGCTACTCACTACTTACTACTCGCTACTCACTACTCGTTGCTCACTACTCACTACCCACTGCTCACGACCCACTACTCCCTACTCACTACTCCCTACGCACTAGTACTCGTTACTCACTACTCACTACTACTGTATTTCTAGTCACTACGCACTACTCACTACTCACGACTCACTACTCACCATGCACTACCCGCTACAGGCTACTCACTACTCATTACTCACCACCCACTACTCACTACCTACCACTCACTACTCTCCATTCCCCACTCAGTACTCACTACGAACTACTCACTACTCACTACCTTCTACTGACTACTCGCTACTCGCTACTCACTAGTCAGTGCTCACCACTCACTAATCATTGTTTCGCAATTCAATACTGAGAACTCAGAATTCACGACCCACTACTCCGCACTCCCTACTCCCGATGCCCTACTCGCTACTCACTACCCACTACTCACTATTCACTACGCACTACTCACTTACTACACACTACTCCCTACTCCGTACTCCCTACCCACCTTCTCCAGCGCAGAAAGGAGAAGCGGGAAAAGCCCCCTCCCCCCCTCCCCGGGCCCCTGCTCGGCGCCGCAAAGGGGGGGAGGAGGGGGAGGGGGTCCCCCCCTTTCCAGCGCCAAGGGGAGGAGGGGGGGGGGGGTCTGGACCCCCCCCCCCTTCAAGGGAGGGGGGGGAGGGAGGGGGGGTTCTTCGAGCACACCCCCTTTTTCAATTACAGGGTCATCCAGTGGCGCGCTTTCAAAATATTAAGGCGAGCTCGCGTGACCGAAGCGAAAGGGGGGCCGGAAAATTAAGGCTCTTTTTGCAAGCCAATTTGGGGGCATAATATTGAAACTGACCTTCAGGATGGCCCCACATAGGATCAAAAAATGCTTCAAGACCGCACGCGCCGGCGATCATGATGACGGTGGTGATCGCAATTGTGAACGTGACGGTGATGATGATGATGATGATGATGATGATGATGATGATGATGATGATGATGATGATGATGGTTTTGGTGATAGCGGTGATGGTTTTTGATGGTGGTGATGATGATTGTGCGTTACATCAGGTGTGACCCCTCGTCTTGTCCATATCCTGGCGCATCTTAACCGCATCCCCATCATGTCCACCAACATAACTACAACACTCAACTTTTCCAGAAAAGGGGGCTAGAAAATTAAGGCGCCTCCCGTGGAGGGCGGGCCGGAGTAGTGTGCCGAAGCAGGGGGGAGCCGGTATTTTAGGCGAGGGGCCGTTAACAAGGCACATGGAGTAGGTTTGAATGTTCCTCCTGTAAAGGGACATGCCCGACGTTCCCGTTGTCATCACCCCCTCTTGGCCGCCGCCGCCGCCGTCCGGCCCCACACCCTCGATCGCCGAGGCAGGCGAGCCCACACTCGAATCGATGTCGGATCGGCCATCGAAATGAATCGGATCGGCGGACATCGGCAGCCGAGTCGGGAAACATCGAATCGGCGGAAATCGGAAGGCCAATAGGCCTCCAATGAGACATCGGAACCCAGATCGGAATCCGAAGTCGCATCCGACATCGAAGTCGCATCGGAGGCCATCGGAATCGAATCGAATCGAGTCGGAGGGATCGAACTGAGACCCGCCCGGCCCCACACCCTCGGGCGCCGAGGCGCCTCTGCTTGCGCACGTGGAGCAGGTGGTGCAGCGAGCCGCCGGGCATGTACTCGGCGGCCCGCCATATGCATGCGCGCGCACCGCCCCGCCCTCCGACCCTCCCCAAAAGGGCGCCCAGCGTCGCGCCCTCCCCAAAAGGGGCCCAAGCACACACAAATAAACACACACAAATCCCAGGATTCCCCACATGTCCCCATATGATCTGGGCTTTCGTCTTCCACCCGACTTCCCATACTTTCCAATATTTTCTGGGGAGTCGACGAATAATTGTCTGCGTGTCGGTTCCCCTCCTGACCCTCGCGCCGCGCGAGGCGCGAACACAGCCGTCTTGGGTGCCTCCTGGGCCGCCCCAGGGCTGACTTGGGCCGTCCGGACCTGACGGGGCCATCAGGTCTGGGGCGGGTCCTGCCACATCCCTCACACTCCCCCGTGCTATTTTTCCCAACGAACGGTTCGCGACGCTACGCTATACGCGCGCTTTCCGTCATCTGGGTCCTCAGTGGCCAACCCCCTCACGCTACACCTTGCCATGTCTGTCGACCAACGGATCGCGTCGCTACGCGCGCTTTCCGTCATGTGGTGCGGCCGAGGCCATCCCCTCACACTCGCCCTTGTCATTTCTGCTAGTTTACAGTTCGCGACGCCACGCGCGCTTTTCGTCATCCGCCGCCTCTTATGGTCTTGCCACACACGGCGTGCCGAATGTCTGGCAAGTTTTCGGCTTTTTCCTAAAGAACTCCCCGTGGGGTCTCGGCGCAGCCCGCCGGCGAAAAAGGCCCGGAAAACCCTGCCAGACAGCAAAGATGGCCCCAGATGGCCTCCAAGATGCCTCCAAGACGGGCAAAAGGCCCCAAGAGATCCCAAGACAGCCCCAAGATGGCTTCCAAGACGGTCCCAGCCCAAAGTGGTATTCAAGACGACCCTGAAACACTCTAAGAGGGCCCCAAGACGGCACAGAAAAGCTCCTAAGACAACTTCCGACGGCTTCAGACGGGCCAGAAACGCCGTAAGACGCCAAATAAGACCTCAAGAAGCCCCCAAAGGCCCCGAAGAGGCCCCCAAGAGGCCCCCAAGAGGCCTCCAACAGTTCCCCAGGAGACTCTCCCTGGAGGCCCAAAGAATGACCCAAGCAGCTCCCGAGAGGCCTCCTCATCGTTCTCCACATCCTCCTTTTTCCTCCCTCTCCTCACACTCCTCTTCCTTCCCCACGTGATCCCCGAAATGCTTCAGAAACGGCTAGGGGAACGCATCATCCACTAGCGTGGCCAAACTGTGCCCAAACGTTTGGCCACACAGGCGTATCCTAACAGGCAGGCGGCGGCGGTGATTCGCCGTAGGCGTCTTCGATACATGCTTGAGCCACCAAGATCGCAAATGCCACGTCTCTCGACATCACGCGAGGCTGAAACGCCGGCTGGGGGTCACAATGCCAAGGGGGAAAAGAATGACACATCTTTCGCCGCCGGATGCACTGGCGCCCCTGAGAGGGGACGGGAGGGGTCGGGGAGAGGCCTCCCGGCCTCCCATTCATCCACAGTAACTGCCGGCCGACTGGGGACACGAGCTGGGGAAACCGGACCCCTCTCACCGACGCGCGGAGCGCGCCAGGGGTCCCAGCGCCGATCCAAGAAATCCGCGCGCACCGCCAAAAGTTTTCTGCTTGTGCCGTCTTCTTGTTCTTTTGAATAGGGGCACCCTTTCCTCCTCCGACGAGCCAGGGAGCTCCTCCACGGCCGATCCAGCGGTGGCGACGAAGGCCTCCGAGGAGGCCCAAAACGGGCGACACGGGGCGAAGGGTAGCGGTAGGGCCACCCGTTCCTCCTCTGGCGAGCCGGGGAGGTCCTCCGTCACCAGGCAGAGGTGCGGGGGCTCCAGGCACGCGCCCAGGAACGACACGAGGCGCTTGTGGCGCAGGTGCCTACGGGGCGCGCGGCCGCAGGCCAGGCGAGGCCCCCATCGTCACCGCGCGGGGCGCCCCCCCCGGGCTTGGCCGCGCGCAGAGAAGGGGGTCGGGGGAGGGGGGAAGGCTTCTTAGAAGGAGGCTGCTTCTCAGAAGCCGCGGGCCTTCCATCTACAGGCAAGGCCCGCGCCTCCTGAGAAGCAGGGGTGCTTCTCATGAACCTTCCCCCCTCCCCCTGCCCCCCCTGTTTGGACGCCCGAATTGGGCGCGGAGAACATGGGCACAATGCCCAACAACAAATGTTGTTCAAAACCGACTGCGGCCGCTGTTGGACAGGCGGCTTTTTTGCCTTCAATGGACATCGTCCGCGGCGGCGCGGACAGCGAGTCCTGTTCGACATGAACAGGAACTGCTGTTGGGCATCGTACCCAACTCTTTCCGTACCCATTTCGTTCGTGCCAACCTAAAGGGAAATTAGGACACACAAATAAATACACACAAATAAAAATAGTCCCCATATTTTCCCATATTCTCTGGGTTTTTGTCGTCCCCACCACTTCCCATATTTTCCCATATTTTCTGGGAAATCGACGATTAATTGTGTCTGTGTGTTTCTTCCCCTCCTGATCTCTTTTGGACGCCCGATATGGGTACGGAAAGAATGGGTACAATGCCCAACAACAAATCTTGTCCCAAACCAACAGCGGCCGCTGTTGGGCAGGCGGCCTTCTGTCTCGAATGGACACAGGCCGCGGCGACACCGACGGCGAGTCCTGTTCAAAATGAACAGGGGCTGCTCTTGGGCATTGTTTGGACGCCCGAGTTATCCGGGGTAACTCGGGTCCGGGATAACTCGGGTTTGGGTTCCCGAAAAACGAACCCGAGTTAGCCCTGACCCGAGTTACCCCTGATGATTCGGGGCTCTGGACGCCCGAAATATCCGGGGTAACTCGGGTCCGGGATAACTCGGGTTCGGATTCCCGAAAAACGAACCCGAGTTAGCCCTGACCCGAGTTACCCCTGATGATTCGGGGCTCTGAATTGTACCCATTCTTTCCGTACCCATTTCGGGCGTCCAGATCTCTAGAGGGGCCCTCTCCTCGGCCTCGAGGCCGGCAAGCTAACCAAAAAAACCGGCTCGGGAGGGAGGGCCGGTCCTGGGGGAAAGAGGTCGAGGCCCTCGGGGGGCCGCGCAGTGGCAACACAATCAGAACGTCGCGTGTCTGGGCATGGGGGCCCCCCTCCCCCCCTCCCGCATGGTGGCACCATTCGCCCTACACCCTGCGAAATGCTTAAGAAATTATGGGATAAGAAATTCATAGTCTCAGAACTTGAATAAAAACCCAAAAAATCCCATTCGAATCTTAGGATTCACATTGAAACATTAAGAATAATCGAGACCCTGGCCGAAAATTTAAGTTTTCTTAAACATCGCCTAAGGTGTACGGCAGTCCCGTTCTGCTTCCTCGCCAGTGCGGTGACTCTGCCTAGCCGCCGACGCAAAAAAGGGTCCGGGCATGGGGCCCCGATCCCCGAAGGCATGAACCTTCGCAGGGCGGACCCCCACAGGGGCCACGGGATATCTCGACCCGCTATTCGCAGGGGTCCGCTCGTCGTCCCGAGCCGTCTCGCTGGACCCGGCGGGGGCCCCCCCGAGACGAAGAATTGCAAACCCGTCGCCGCGGCTGTTCCACAACGCGATGGTGGTCTTGAGATAGACAAGCGCGTTCCACTACTCGCAAAGTAACTACTCGCAAACGGCCTGGCTCCGCCATGGGGGATTTACGATACATTACATCGATGCAGATGTGTGTGTGTGTGTGTTTCGGACGTTTGCGAGTAGGCACGTTGCGAGTAGTGGAACGCGCTCGGTGATGAGAGGCTGCCAAGAATCATCCTGGCCCCAAGGTGACGACTGAGGGACCCCCGAACGGGAACTCTCACAAACCAGGACGCTGGCGCGTCCAAGGGAACTGAAGCCCTGAGTCGGCGCATCCTCCATGGGTCGCTCTCTCCAGGAGAGATTCTCAGAGCGCCGGTTAGCAGTGTGGAGCATCGTTGAGCCGATCCCTATCCCCACTGGCGTTCGTTCGGGCATGTCTTCCTACAATGGGGATTTTGGACGAAAAATGAAAAAAAATCAAAACATAAATAGTCAAACATAGTTATTCAAAATCGTGCCAACACGTCTCAATACTATGTTTGCAATTTTTTCTGAAATTACTCCTGTAGAGGGACAGGCCCGATTTGAACTGATGGGGATCGGAACTGGGGAAACCTGGAGGTACCCCTACCGCTACTCCCTGGACCTCTCCCCGGCTACGTTCTGGCCAGGACTCCGAGGCGAACCTGGCGGTGGCGACGAGGGCCTCCCAGGAGGCTCGGCAACAAGGGAAAACTAGGCGAAGGGTAGCGGTGTGGGTACCCGGTACCCCTTTCCTCCTCCCAGGATCAGTGAGGATGGGAAGAGTGCGTTAATCATGGCTGGCGGCATGTGCGCGACCCAGGGTGGGGCTGGGGTCGTATTGAAATAAGAAGAGGCGCCATGATATCTGGAAAGATATAGTGCGGGCGCGGCCGCAAGAACCCCCCGCAAGAAACCGAACTCTGAAAACCCGCGCGTGAGGTGCACCTGAGAGGAAACCCAGAGCACCCTAAACGAAGCAACTCCTTCAATGGCTGCGGGAGGTCACCGCGCAGCTCGCCGAGAGCGACGAAACCGAGGACGCCCCTGCGACAAGCAGATGGTTTCTTGATGCGCGACTCCACTGCATCATGGCCCCCGCCATGATATCCACCCCCCTAGTCATCACCACCCTATTGGCCTAGAAGCCTCCTAGATAGTGTCTGAGTAGATGGGGTCGAAGGATCGCCGCTATCCTCCGATCCGATCGCGCCGAATCGCCGATACGTCGGCGATGCATCGGCGATGCATCAGCGACTCACAGGCGACGCATCGTCGACGTCGGCGACGAATCGGCGACGTCGACGCGGAGCACATCGGGCTGCGCATCGAGCCGCATCGGCGATGCCTTGGCGATGCCTCAGCGATGCGGAGCGATCCTCTGTCCTAGTCTACTCGGACCCCATCTGGGATTTAGGAGAGAGAGAGTTGGTGGAAGGAGGTAGCGGTGGGAGGGGAAGCAGGACGAGGAGGAGGAGGAGGACTTCTGAAGATGGGCAGGAAGAGAGAGGGACGAGGAGTTGGAAGAAGGGAGGAGGAACCTGTAGAGGCGGGGAGGGATTGGACGGAGGAGGAGGAGGAGGAGGAGGAGGAGGAGGAGGAGGACGAGGAGGGACGAGGAGGGAAGAGGACGAGGATTCGAAAGCAGCCACAAGTCTTGGCCGGCCGCGCGATCGGGATCGGCGAAACGGTGCTCCAGGGCCCCGGTCTGGGCGGCCCCGGGGCCGCAGAGAGCCGGAACACGGGGCGGCGGCCTCCGAACGCTGAGTCCCGCGAGAAGGCCCGCCCGCGCGGCACGCCAAGCGGGTGAGAAGGGCTTGGCCTCCCTCCCTCCTCCTCCGCCTCCTCCTCATTCCTTCCTCCTCCTCCTCCTCCTCCTCCTCCTCCTCCTCTCCTCCTCCTCCTCTCTCCTTCCTCCCCCTCCTCTTGGCTCTCCTCCTCCTCCTCCTCCTCCTGCTCCTTCTTCTTCCTTCCATTCTCCCCCCCCCCCCCTTCTCCTCCTCCGCCTCCTCCTCCTCCTCCACCTCTTCCTCCTTACCTTCCCCCTCCTCCTCACCCTCCTCCTCCTCCTCCTCCTCCTCCTCCTCACCTCCTCCTCCTCCTCCTCCTCCTCCTCCTCCTCCTCCTCCTCCTCCATCCTTCTCCTCTCCTCCTCCTCCTCTCCTCCTGCCCCTCTTCCTCCTCCTCTTCTCTTCCATCCTCCTCCTCCTCCTGCTCCTCCTCCTCCGTCCTACCGAGTCGTCGCTGCGACGATCGAGCATCGAGGGCCGAGGGCTCGTGATGCCCGGGCTCGGGGGCCGAGGACACCAAGGGCCGAGGATATCGAGGAGCGAGGATCGAGGGCCAAAGATATCCAGGGCCGACGATCTCAAGGATCGAGGATCGAGGGCCGAAGATCGAGGGCCGAGGATCAAGGGCCGAGGACAACGAGGGCCGAGGATATCGAGGGCCGAGGGCTCGTGATGCCTGGGCTCGAGGGCCGGGGACATCGACGGCCGAGGACATCAAGGGCCGAGGATATCGAGGATCGAGGATCCAGGACCGAGGATCAAGAGCCGACGATCTCGAGAGCCGAGGATATCAAGGATCGAGAATCGAGGGACGAAGATCGAGAGCCGAGGATCAAGGGCCGAGGACATCAAGGGCCGAGGACACCAATGGCCGATGATATCAAGGGCCGAGGATCAAGAACCGAGGATATCAAGGGCCGAGGATCAAGGACCGAGCAGGGAGGCCTCCCTGATGGGCTCCGAGCAGATGGTATCGGAAGGTCACGCTGCATCGCCGATACATCGGCGACGTCGATCGGCGGCGAGCGAGGGGGAGAAATGAGAAGGAGAAGGCCATCTCAGAAGGCGGCGGGGCTTCTGAGAAGCCCGTCGGTCTTCTGAAAACTTGACTGTGTCCCTGGGGAAGCCTTAGGAACCTTCTCAGAAGGCCGGGGGACTTCCGAGCCTTCTGAGAAGGTCTGCCCCTTCTCATTTCCCCCACAAGGCTCGCCGCCGAATCGACGATTTGTCCCACGCAGATGTGGGAGAACGAGGATGAAAGAAGAGATAATGATGCTGACAGAACCAAAGACCTCGCGTGACGTCAGAATTAGCACCAGGGCATCCCAAGAAAGCAACCCTACGAGAGCTGAGACATCTCCAATTCCAAGCCAGGCTATTGGAGCCCAACTCCAAGCGAACAAGCTTGTCAGAGCGAGAGGAGGGCGGGAGGTGGAAGAGGAAACAGAGGCACAACGGCGACGTCGAAGATGCATCGGCGCCGTCGGCGTGGAGAAAATCGGGCTGCACATCGAACCGCATCGGCGATGTATCGGCGATGCGACGGTGTCCTCCAACCCCATCTACTTGGACACAATCTAAGAAGCTTAGAGGTAATCCCCCGGAAGCCTTCGAGGACCTCCGTGAACCTGTGGGATGCCTGGGGGTCAGGATCCAAAGCCGACATGTTATACACGATTCACCTCCGACCGTCTCCTTCGTCCTCCACATCCTGCTCCTACTGTTATTCCCCCCCTCCCCCTCCTCCCTGCCCTCCCCCCTCCTCCCACAGTCCACGGGATGGGCCCAGAACTTAGTTGTCGGCGACAACTCTGCTGATGCTTCTGCCTGGGGCTGCTGGTGGCCGAGGTGGTTACGTACCGCGATGAAATTCGGGAAACAAGGGACGCCCCACTGTCACATTGGCCGCCGTGTCGGCTAGTTCCGTGTTCGGGTCCGCGATCGGCCTGTGGTCCACCTGCTTGTGGTATGTTTCGTTGTCAGACTTTTTTCCTTTAGAAGTTTGAGGGTACACTATGCCTACTGCGTGTCGTCCACATTCCAAGATATCAAATGTTAGGGCGATTTGGTTGAACCAACAGCGACAAGTACCACACGCAACAGAAAGCAACAGCCCCATTGCTGTGAAGAACAATTACGGACTGGAACTTGTAAATCTCGAAGGTGCGTATGACCTCGGGACATGCATCGAATGCGCTTCGAAATGTGACATCTACGGCGAAGTGGTGTCGTGACTGCCCCGGGCTGGCCTTTTGACACCGCGTGGATCGTTCAACCCTGAGCGATCGGCGGTGCTTCGATCGCCAGATCTTAGCGTATTGCCCGATTCTGGGCCACTGGCGTCGCTCAACCTTGAACGCCCGCGGCGGGGTCGCCGCCGCGTCGACACGAAACGAACCTACCGTAGGCGAGACTGGCCCCCGTCGGGGGCGGGGGATTCCCCACCCGAACGCAGAGCTCGGCAGAGCAGCTTCGCATCGTGGCGAGTCCTGCGCTCATTACTGGCAATTCGAGGATCGTGTAACCTTCGACAATCGCGGCTTTCCGATAGCGCATGCCGTTCGACATTGGCCGATTCCAGCCCACTGGCGGCGTTCATTCGTGGATGCCCGCGCTAGAGTCGCCGCCGCGCCAACCAGGCGCAAGCCTACCGTATGGGGCTTCCGAAGCATAACCTCGTTGGCCCCCAGCGCACACGAAGGAAACCGCTTGCCTGTGCAGGGGATGCTATTTCTCGCCTGCGCCCACCGTAAATTCTGGCGCACCTCATCCGAGGCTCCAAGTGCAGGGAAACAGCGACTGCAGCACCATAAGTTGAAATTCAAGCGTGCACGAGGCTCGCGAAATTTCTATGCATTGGACGTGCGTAAAAAAGACACATGTTGCACAAGTGCGCAGCCCTCGACCTGAGACGTCGAGCTCTAGATGTTCAACGGACCCCAGTTCTCGGCCTGGCCGTTCGGAGGTCTGCGAAGTACTAGACCCGCAGAGGTCCTGCGGATTGCGAGCGTCTGCAAACAAACACTGCCTCTGTTAGGGGCTCTCTTGGAGGAGGGAGCAGACATGATAATGCTTAAGATGGGGGCGAGACAAGGATAACGGACGCAGATGTCTATTCACGCGAGTCTTGTCATACTTCGCATGCTCAGCGGAGGAATGAATTGCCACTCTTTCTCAACGCGACCTGCCCATACATCTTCAAACGAATCATGGACACTCCCGTCGTCCTGAATACCCGATCGGCGTCCGAGCCTGCCTGCAAGCCACTCGTGGGAACTGGGTCGAATCTGAAAAAAGGAAAACGGTCCAAGTGGATAGAAGTTCAACCAATCCCCCAAACAACGGGGGCCAAAGAAGGCCGTACCGATTGTTGGCACCGGGGGATTCAGCAATGAACACCCGCCTTCCCAAAGGTACCGTAGTGGCGACACTTCACATACCTCGATCGGAGGCGCGATAAGCGAAATCACCAACACCACCAGCGGGCTCCCTCCAGCGAGCAAGTCCACGATACCCCTCCTAACTGCAGATTGGGGATATCTCGAGCGGGGCGCCGCAACAGAACGGGGGAACCACACCACCAAGAGGACCCTCCACGGATTCTCGCGCTGGTGCTGCTGGTGCCGCATATCCGTATCCCTTGCAACAACGTGCAACGGCCCTGTGCAATTTGAGGGAGGCGATCCAACAAGAGGCATCCCAAGTGACCCTGGGAGGTATCCAAAAGAACTCTGACCCACAATCCAGGCACGGTGGCGGGACGGGCCAAAAATATTCATAGTATCCGTCACCGTGTTTTCAGCACATAGAGGGGTGCCCGAAATCAGGCCCATAGCTACTTCAGAGTTGAAAGGATCGCAAACAACTGAAAAACGTACACTGCCATTTTGCCGTAATTCCTGTGCGCTACTGAGCGCTTCTGGCGGTAGGCAAGCGGGTCTCCAGGAAGCCAGACCCGCCCACACCGACTCCAGCATCCGACCAGGCCCTCCCGAGAAACACCCTAAAGGCCTCAGAACGATGGTTAGCCCCAGGGGCGCGTTGTGGCGCCCTCCTGGGGGCATCCCTGGCGGTCATCGAAGCCCTGGGGGCTAGCCCACGAGGCCCAGATCGTTGAACCAACCTGTGCGTTTGTGTGTGTGTGTGATTTTAATCTTCAGGGCGTCCATGACGTCCCCAAGAGTCCCCCAGGACCCGCACAAGAGGGTCTACCGAGCCTCTATCGGGCCTGCTTGGGGCACAGGAGGCTCCCAAGATACGCCCAAAGAGCCACAGAGGGGAACGCACCTCTCCTCCTCCTCCTCCTCCTCCTCCTCCTCCTCCTCCTCCTCCTCCTCCCCACGAGACAGCCCGCACCCTCAAAAAGAGACCCCAAGAAGCCCCCAGAGGGCCCTCAGGAGGCCCCTAGCGGCCCCCAGGACCCCGCAAGGAGGTCTCCGAGCGGCCTCCTCGAAGAGGCCCCCACGTGGTCTCATGTCCACGACCCAGCCACGGTGGCGGGATGGGCCGAAGGCCACTGGCACTGGCCCAGGGCGGCCTCCAGCAGGCGTCCCGCACTCTCTGGACACCGCCACAAGAGGCCGAGCGAGCCGCCGACCCCCGCCGCCCGAGAAGCCCCCTGATGGCCCCAGGACAGCAGAACACAGCTAGACCCCCAACATGACCCCACGAGAGGTCTGGCCGTGAGCACCCTGGACGCCGCACGACACGGACTCATGGAGTCCATGGGCCACAACCACTGCAAACGGACTGGCACAACCGCTGAGGCCCAGAGACAGCCACAGAATGGGCAAGACTCGATGGGCAACCAGCGTCACCGCCAACGCGCACTGGCTTGCAAACGCCGCCGACCTCTCTGTACAGTTCCGCGCGGGCTGGATCTGACACTGGCAGGCCCCCCTGGGCTGCCAGTGCAGCCGATGCCCGCGACCACCTGGCAGGGCGGGAACTCTGCAGGCGGAACCGGATGGGCGGACCACTGCGGGCGGGGTCTCGTGGGCACCCGCCCACGAACCCTTTTTGCGACGAGCCCGCCCCCGTGTGCATCTCGGGCGGGCGCCGCCGACTCGGACCCGCGGGCAGACGGACGCTCAGGAGAGAGAGCTAGATCTGCTCAGCGGCCCGACGACCTGGCGAACCCCCGCCCTGCGCGATCTCCACGCAAGCGGGCCCGCCGAGGCGGCCGGCATCGGTGAGGCCGTCGGGAGGCTCTCGGCCCCCCGACACGGCTCGTCGCATCGGAGGCTGCGCCTGGGCTGTCGACCAGGCAGGCCCGGCGCAAGCGTCTGGGGAAGGGTCTGGCTGTCGGCCTATTGTGGTTGAGCATGGTCCACTAGACACTGCCTGTGGCGACGACGACGGCCGGCTGCCAGAATCAGCGTGGAAAACCCCAGGGTCGCTCAGAAGGGAGACGTCTTTTGTAGCCTTGATGCGACGCCGGAACCAGGATTTGCTCCACAGAACATTGGGTTCAACCTCTACGTCTGCCGCATTAGCAAACGTTGTGGTTGTACCTTCTCGTTGATTATCAGCGTGGTCCAAATAGCACTCATCACGCCTGAAACCGGAAACACGCTTGTGAACAGAAGCCAGAACCCAAGCACCTGAACAAATGCCTGTAAACTCCAGGCACAAGCACATCCGTAAGAGAATATACACCAGCGGATTGCGCAGAAACGCCACGGGGAACACGGAGGCCACCAGCTGCCATGATACAGATCCAATAGTGGTAGTAATGATGGCACCAAGCAGCCCAGTATTGAAAAACACCTCCACTGCATTGGGGACACCGAATACTGTTTCGTCGCCGCCTTTGGGGTCGACATTTATGGTGGTGATGCGAGCGCTGATCAAGAAGCACATCGTTACGATGATCTGACGGCCGATCACGAAAGCGGGGAGGTTACGCCCACCGTCAGAGAAAATTAGCTCACACGTCTTGACAACTGTAAGGTTGGGCCCCCAATCTGACTTCGGAAGCTTGGCAACTGCGAAGAAAGCAATCTGTGCACCCTCCAGCATGCCGACGATCGCCATAAGGAAGAAAAACATGAGCACGGAGACAACCTCTGGTACGCCCTGCCACATTGTAGTCTTCCTCTGGAAGAGCGCAGCACCAGTTACCGCGAAGGCAAGCCCCAAAATGCACACCGACATGATGATTCGGCCAACGAAGATGAACCGTCTTAGGGCAGTGCCTCGTTTACTCGAAATTCGCTCTTGCCGGCCTGCCATTTTCTCAACTATCCACTGCACAAGGTAGGCGGAATGGAGGATGCCCGAGAACTCGATGGCCAATGCTACATAGACCGTGAACCAGTTGGCGTAAGTGCTAACAAAATCAAGCATGCAATGCGAAGCATTGACCTGAGAGGCCAGCTGGCCGATCATGGTAAGCATCAAAGTCATCGCCATGCCAGACGACACGAAAACAGCCCGTAAGAGGCCAGGCAAGCCAAGAGCAGTCACATCATCAAGCGGGGCACCCGACACGCTCGTCACAAAAACCACCAACACGACCAGGAACTGCCGCCCGACGAGGTAACAACTGAGGTTGTTCTCGCGGTGGGCGAGCGCCGTGATCTGGTGGGCGATGGGGTTTGGAGGCGACTGGAAGGTTCGAACTGGTTGGGACCCCAGAAAATCGGTCAAGAGGGGGGATCAAGCCAAATCCGCTCAAAATCGATCCACAGACCTCTCCTGGGGTCCATCTAATGCAGTCTTTCAGCCAGGATCCGTTTTCATGGCCCAGGGGCCCGAAAACGGCCTGCTGATGCTTGAAACGTCAATAGCAGAAAACCTTCCCGAACCCAGAAGCCTCGAGCCTGGACGCCCTGCCTGCTGGCCAGAACCAGTGCCTGGCCACCTCAAGACCTTCCCGACACCTCCACGATGGGGTGGCTGTCCTTGTACAGGTCCGCCCGGACGGGAGCGAGCCCGACAATCGAGGCCTTAGAAGAAGAAAAATCGGCATAAGCATAAACTTTTGGCGCTCCGCGCGGATTTCTTGGATCCGCGCCGGGCCCCCTGGCGCGCGGGGCGCACCAGGGGCCGCGCTGGCGGCGCCGCCACGGGGGGCCCCGTGCGGATCCAAGAGATCCACGCGGGTGGCCCCGTGCGCTTTGTCTTTTTCGCTTTCTGGCGGTGCACAAAACTACAGTGGAGGTCTGTCCACAAGAAATCTTCCACAAGAAAATCCAAACCCTGAGGCCCCAGTGCGTCCACTGATTCTTGGCGTGGGAGCGTCGCAATTTTCATCGCAGGACCATCGAAACCCAAGAAACCCAGGGCACCCTGGAGGCAAGCAAGGTGTTTCTTGGCATGGGTCCCCACTGTAAACCGTTGGCGCTCCGCGCGGACCAGGGATTTCTTGGATCCGCGCCGGACCCCCCTCCTTTGGCGCGCGGAGCGGGCCAAAGGCGGCGCTGGCGGCGCCGCCTCGGGGGGGCCCAGCGCGCATCCAAGAGATCCGCGCGGAGCGCCCAAAGGTCCCATCGGCCGTAAGAAGTAGGTAGAAACATTAAGTAGGAAGGCGTTGACAATAGATTGGGTGTCCGCCGGCCCCCCAAGGAGGACGGAAAAGGTGAGGCCTCTCGATTTTTTTTCGCATTTCGCATTTCGCATCTCGACAGCGTCTGGGGTGCGCGCGCCGGCGCCCGGCCGCTGGCGCCAGCGCCCGGCCCCCAGTTGCTGCGACTCAGAACTGCCCGGCGAATGCAGATCTGGGCCCGGCAGCCGACGACGGATAGGCGGTGGTGTTACACACCACTTCCCTCCCCTGCTGGCACAACATGAATGAGGCGAGCGCGGCGGGAGGACGCCGCCCGAAAACCGCCGCTCTCCCCGGAGAACCGGGCAGCGCCGCACGCCAGGGTTCCGGGCCGCGTCTAGGTTACACTAGCTGCGGTCAAGGGCTCGTCAGTGCATCCCCCCCTCCACACCCCGAGGCACAGCACCGCTCCCCCAAGCACAGCCTGGTAAAGCGACACAGCGGCCGGGGAGGCGACGGGCATACCCAACCACAGTCACACTCGGGAAAAGGGGCAAGTATACAAATACCCGAGAAGCAAGTGCTCAGAGGAGGCGAGAGACGAGGAGGAAGAAGAGGGGAGGGCAAAAAACACAGCGACTGGGACGCAAGAGGATAGCAATCAATATCATGACGATGCCGCCTGCGCGCCACGAGCGTGACAACGTCCGCATGCCGAGGCGCCCGAAGGCCATCACATTAAGAGGTACACGTGCGAACCCGGCCTCAAAGGGCAAAGCTGCAAGACTAACATTCAACCGGAGGAGGACGAGGAGGAGGAGGAGGAAGAGGAGGAAGAGGAGGAAAACGAGGAAGAAGACAGCGGCGCAGAACACCGAATGACCTTCCCGACAAAAGAAATATGCTCGATGAAGCTGCTGGGGCTGGTGTGGTCCCCAAACAGCAGCTGGAGTATCAGGTCGGGTGGGACGTCGCCTGGGAACAAGTCCCGGCGGTCGCTGGCGTAAAAGGGGCACGAGACCAGGGCGTGTCGCAGAGAAGCGTTCCGGCGCCCACAGGCTCTGCACCGTCGCAAGGAGGCGGGGTGCTCCCTGCCGCCTAACACCGACAGAGGCCACCTGCCAGTCATCCGCGCCACTGCCCATAAGCGAAAATTAATCCAGAAGGCAGGGCTGGGCTCGCTGGCCAGGAGAGTTGGATCGAGCGGCGATGGGAAAGAGCAAAGAGCGGCAAAAGAACGGCGAAAAGGTGCCAGGACCTGCGCGGCCGCTTTCGCGAAAGCTTCGCGGTCATACTTCAAAAGTGTCGGACGTAGGACTTCAGTGCGGTACGTTCTGAGCACATCTCTGCGAGAATTCGGACACGTCCGTGCCTCTTGGAGCAGCGCTGGAGGGAAGAGAGCGTGACCGTCCAGGTCCGGAGGAGAGGGGTCAAGGCGCCGGGCTAAGGCAACAACAGCAGACTCCCACGTGGGCGTAGCCAAGGAATGGGCCGCCCGCAGCATCACGGCCCCTGGGTGGTCCACCGGGAGGACCACCCAAAGCATCCCGGGACCTCAGAAATCAAGGGTTGAAGGGTTGAAGGGAAGGGTTGAAGGTTGAAGGGTTGAGCCCCTGAGGTTGAAGGGTTGGGGGAAGGGTTGGGGGAAGGGTTGAAGGGTTGAGGGAAGGGTTGGGGGGAAGGGTTGAAGGGTTGAAGGAAGGGTTGGGGCGAAGGGTTGAAGGGTTGAGGGAAGGGTTGAAGGGTTGAAGGGTTGAAGGGTTACCGCCTGGGATCCCCCAAAATGCTCCTCAAACAGCCCCAAATCAATCTCAAATTCAAGCTCTGGGGAAAAACCCAGAGAAATTCGATCAAGATATTCTCGTCGGGTACGGAGGGGGCTGGCGGAGGAGGCGAAGCCTCTGAAACAGAGCGGGGGCAAAGCCGTGACGGCGCCGTCGGGGAGCGGCAAAGCACCGTGACATTGAACAAGTAGCGAGAACGGTTGAAGCGCCGACCCAGAAACATTTGTGAAGAAGTCTCAAGCACACTAATAGATTGCATGTGAATCGTGGGGAAACCGCATCGTGAACAAGTCTCAGGCGCGGAGGTGGCACTGCTAGTCGGAGGAATAGGGGTCTTGAGGTGATGCGTACAGGTCCTAAACCTCATCTCCCCTCTATCCTCCCCCTCCTCCTCATCCTCCTCATCGTCCCATTCTTCTTTCACCTAAGAGGGGGGGAGGATCGAGGGGGGGGGGAGGATCGAGGGGGGGGGGTGAGGTCCAGGACTTGTACGCCCCACCTGCATACACTTCAGACGGTTCGACCGTTTGCCTTCGTCAGTCCACGGGCCAATGCGTTCCAGAAAGAGCAAGAGCGCTTATTATCGAAGGACCTAGGTAAAAGCAGCACGCGGCAAACGAATGTTCGCGCACCACATACAAGAAAAACACAGCATGTCGCATTCCATTCTAAACTCTCGCAATAGATGCCCCACCTGTATTTGGACATAACCGATTTGGGAATCAAATGTAAAGGAGTGCCAAACGCGGAGGCTTTGGCTGCTCTCTTCATGACAGCAACGAAACTTTCGTCGATCCAACACGCCCCGCGGCGAGGGCTGAGGAACCGAGCCCTGTCAGCTAAATGCCAAAGCCAATGGAACTTTGGAGTCATGTTCCATAGCAACTCTAAACCTTCTGCATCCGCCGCTGCGCCGAGGACACTATACAGGCGCAGAAAAGAATATGTTTGTCTCCTGAGCGAAGCAGCGTTGCCAACCGACATGAAAGCGTCCTGCGCATGAACATCGATGAGCTCCTGGATATTAGTCAAGTGCCCGAGCAACGTTCGAACTCGCAAGAACAGATCAGCTCCGCCATCGAGTGCCTCGATCTGAGCCCTGCAGCGGACCCACACGCGGAGCACAGGAGCGACGATGTGCTTGACTTGGGCGCCCTTGCCCTTCAGTTTCGGGTAGTGTTTGCCTGGCGCCTTGGGGTTCGTAAACCCGCTCAGCCCCATCGTAGGGTGCTGCGACGTGCCGTCGCACGCCTCGTACTCGTCCAATATCCACGCCCAGATCTGGTTAATGTTGTTTGTGGCAGAAGCACCCAGCACCTTGTGCGTCAGCAGCCACAACACAGACCCAAGCGTCCACATTGAAACGCCCAAGTGGAGGACGTGGAGTTCATCAGGCTCCAAGTTGGCGCACGATAAGTAGCTGATGCTCGAGAACAGCCTGTGGAAAGAACCTGCGTTCGCAGCGCGCCAGGCACTGCAAGATGTAACGTTCGACATCCAAACAGCCCCTGGATTGAAATTGTAAGAGTGCAGTGTCGGCGGAGTACCAGTCGCGATGGTGGATGGACAACGCTCGCAAAAATCATCTCGCCCATAATGCTTGAGACCCAGTCCCTTTGCAAAATAATCCAAGTCTCCCTTTATGCCCCAGGCAACGAAAAAAATAATGACCCAGCCAATGGTTTTCGTGCGAGGGCGAACTCTGATGGCGAATCATTCTGGTTGTATACATTTCCAAGGTGGTCTGTGCTCGGCCAGCTCCCCTCGAACGTCGCGTTTAAAGACCAAGCGATAATGCGCCACACCTCGTCCATCGTGTCGAAACCATGGGGAACGACGGTCGCCTTGGAGTCTTCAAATATTCCAAACGTGTAATTCTTGATCTGGCGAATCGCACCCCCTTGCGCGAAAAGCGATTGCCACGAAATGCAATCTAGCGACTTGGTGTGGTGGCCTCCTATACCTGTCACAGGAACTGCGTCTCCATGGATGCTTATGGGAATGGCGTTGTCTTGCCACCCTGCCCTTGCAAGCATTGGGTGTCCATCCAATCTGGGATCGCCGCGTCGCTGTACCTCCGACCAAAACGCCCTGGGGCCATGCCCTTCAGGAAGAATAGTGTTACGAAAGCCATCGTTGTCCTGGGCCCACAAATTTGCCATCACCACATGCGGAAGTAAGAATTCCATTGGCACTGTCGCTACAACACTAGGGGGCGCCATCAGTGGATGCAGCTCGCGCCTCTTCTTTTGGGTCAGCACGTGCGCAATGCACGAATCTGGTTTCGGTGCGTTCGGTTCACCCGCGCATGTCTTCAGCTCCCCGTTCGCGTTCCCTGGGGCGCAGGAGGTTGGGGGGAGGGAAGGGGATAGGCAAGCGGATAATGGGGAGAGAAGGGCAGGAAAAGGGCGCGGAATAAGCATGAAGATGCTCGCGGAGATCTTGGGATGGGGAGGCACGAGGAGAATGAGGAGGGGCGAAACACCTGGTCGCTGACCAGATGCCCCAAGCCTGGCGATGTGCTCCAACATGCGAGAACCAGGCCTGTCGCCGAGGATCTTCCGTTCGTCCTTATACGAAAAAAAAAAAACAATTCGTTGAAGTTCGACAGCAGGCTTGTAGCCCCAAGCCCAATCCCGAACCAGTTTTCTGCACAGTGCAGAATCGAACCTCGATGGCTCGACCACCTCGCCACCGCCAAGTGTTTGCAACTCCTCTAGAGCCCGCTGCCGTTGCCGAATGCCACCGCTGCGGGAAATATGTAGCAAGAGAGCCCGCCGATCTTCGACAGACCCCATCGCCTCGCAAAACGCAGGGCCTGACTTGGGCCCCTGAGCATGGCAACGGTTGGCGGTTGTGACGGTTTCATCGCGGTGACGATTGTAGCCGGGTTCGTTGCTCTGACCGACGACATTCGCTTGTCCCAAAGAAATGCGTGGACCCCAAACCCAGGTACGTTTGCCCCCCGCTCTTGGCTTACAACATACAATATGTGTTGGCGCCGACAAACGTAAAAGGAGGCGTTGGCGCTGACAGACAGGAGGTGTCGGCGCTGACAGACAGACATCGTCGAACAGAGAAGCTGCTATCTGTGAGATGTGCAACCCTGTTTCTAAAGTCGAAACATACGTATTGAAATGCAAGCGTTGTTTGGGGATCACGGGATGGTTGCATTGATAATGACGATGGTTCGAACATTGCGGGTCATCGTATGGAGGTGCCATTTGCACGGGAAGACTATGAGGGGGAGTAACGGTGCTCCTTGCATTTTCAGTTGGCTGCTGCTGCAGAGAACGAGCCACGTCGCTGTCAACTTCGCCAAACAAAGTTTGACACCTCGGAGAAAACTGTACGGCTATTAAACAAACTCGCTGCTCGTGGTGATGCCGTCGCGCATCAGGCGCCATTGCTTTTCTGGTGGACCCATGGGACGCTTGCGCCGACGAGGACGACAAATAGTAAGCGCGAGAAGGATGAGGAGGAGGGGCATGAGGAGGAGCAGCAGGAGCAAGAGGAATATGAAAAGCAGGCAGGAGACATACAGAGAAGTGCAGTCATGGGTCAACCAGAAAAGCATCATTACTCCTCACTGTCGCGAGCCCGACCCATGCCGGACTGTCCAACGACAGGCGCCATGCGCACCCCAAATTCGCAAAACCGAGCAAGCGCGCGTGTGAGCTCTAAGAATCACTCCCTCCAGAGATCACGTAACTAATGCAGCAAAGCAAAATCCGAGTCGCTCGCCTCGTGACCGATCCTCTGCCCCCCTCTCGTCATGGGCACCTCGGCCCCCCTCAGTCCCCGTCAGTCCCCCTCTATCCCCCATCCGTCCCCCTCAGTCCCCCTCAGTCCCAGGCAGTCCCTCTCAGCCCCCTTCATCCCCCATCGGGTTTCATTTGGAATTAGGCTACCTGAACGCACAAGCTGGGCCAGAAAATCACCTAGGCACTCGAATTTTAGACACCCAGGGTTTACAGAGGGTTTAAACATTTCACAAATTATACCAGTTCCCACCACAAAATGCCTCCCACGAGGCTCATCGCCCCCTGGCCCCCCCTCAGTCCCCCCCAGGATCACGAACGAGTTTGAAAGCAGTCCCTGGCCAGCGTTAAAAATCGGTCCTGGATCGGGGTTTTGCCGGCCACAAGTCACGGGAAATTAATCATGCTGTTTGAAGGCCCGACAGAGAAACGGCATAATTATTTTCCTATGTTTTTCCACACGGAATGGTCGTCCAGGCACCCCCGAGCGGGGTTCCGCCCGACCGTGGAAAAACCGCCGTCGGACGTCAGGTCAACGCGTGGGCCCCTCAGTCCCCCTCAGTTCCACTCAGTTCCCCTCAATCTCCCTCGGCCCCCCTGGGTCAGTTTCATCGGTCGGGCGTCGATCCAGACCAAATCTCACAGGCTCCGACTGCACCCCGGAAGCCTTCGCACACCCAAAACGGCATTCAGTAACCAAACTCATAGCTCAATGAATACAAAATCATCCAAACATGATGTTGTTTTAGATAACGTTTTATTGCACACGGAAGCCTCCATCGAGAATCCATCGAAAAACCATTGCAAATCAATAGATTCTCGATGGAGCCATCGAAAATCTATAGATTGTCGATGGCTTTTCGATGGATGTTCGATTGACCTCGAACATTGCTTCAAATCTGGTGTTATTTTTTGACGGAACCGAGTGTGTCTCTCTTGAGTTTTGGTCTGGGAAGTACCTTCTCAGGAGCTGCTCTTGATCGCGCCGAGGTTCTTGAGCTTCGCCTTCTTGTCCTTCTTGCTCAGGGCGGACTTCTCGATCAGGAACTGGTGCGCCGTCTCGAGATCCAGGAAGAGCTTGGCGCAGGTCTCAAGCAAATCCTTGCACTTCTTGCGGTCAAGCGACCTCATATCCTTCGAGAGGTAGCTCAAGATCTCGGCGGAAGGACCAGCGAACGCCTTGAGCAGCTTCATCACGTCCGACGCCCTGTCGTGGTTCGCCTTCGACTCCGTCTCGTCACGCTGGACCCTCTGCGCGAGGAGGCCTGGTTATTTGTAATGTTTGTTTTGTGTGTTTTGTGTTTTTAGTTTGAAGAAAACGATGCCTGCGTCTGCCGCGAGCTGCGTGGTCGCGCCCCAGGCGTCCTGCATCGTCTTCATCATGTCGGCGTCCACGGAGTCGGAGCGCATGTCGCAGATCGCCTTGGACTTGGAGCTGGTCTGCTGCATGGGCTTGAACGCGTTGCGCAGCCAAGCCTTGTTCTGCAGGCAGGAGTCAACAATCATCTGCTTGTAGTGGTCCAGGTCCTTCACATCGATGTTCTGCTTGAACTTCCTGCTCCTCTCCACTGTGTCCGTCTTGACGCGACTCTTCTTCTTCTCGTAACAGAGCTCCTCGCCATCCGAGTCCTCCTCGCACCAGACGTGGCGCTTGTCGATCGCTTCCTTGAGGGCCTCGTCGTTGAAGTTGTACAAGCGCCGCGTCGTGCTCCAACTAACGCCGTCATCCCTCCTCTCAGCCTTCTCCTCGTTCTTGACGATGAGCTCCTGAGCAGCCTTCACGTCATTCAGGTTGGCTGTCGAAAGCTCGTAGGTGGCGTCCTTCTTGACCACGGCGTTGCGAAGGGCGTCCTTCTGCTGCGTGACCCCCTTAGCGCCCTTCTGGTTCTGGAGCGCCTGCTGCGGGGAAGGACGAGGAGAAAGGAGAAGCGTACCGGACGAACCGTGGTTTTCAAATCGGTTTTTTAAAAACTGGAGGAGGAGGGTGATAAGGAGGAGAAGCAGGACGACGAGGAGATCCAAGATGAAAGTGAGGATGGGGATGGGCAGGAGAAGGAGGAGAAGGAGGATGAGGAAAAGGTAGCGCCTGCCACTTATCCTGGATCGCCTTCGGGAGCGTGGGGAGCATCCCCTCGAAGACGTGACTCTGCTGACGGGTGACGGAGCTGGTATCAGGGGCGTCGTCCTCCGCCTCCGCCTCGTCGTCCTCGCCAGGATCAGTCGGAGGCCGCTCGGCCTTGACGACCCACTTGGCCTTCTTGGCGTCGTCCTCGTTGCTGGCGCAGCCGTAGACGGAAGCGGCAGCGGGGCGTTTCCCAGGAGCGGGCTCGGCGGCGGCGGGCCTCGACATGACCATATCCTCGACGAAAGGTTGGATTGAACGTCGGGTTGCTCAACCCCTGCGCGAGCGATTGCCTCAGCCCGATTGCTTGAGCCTAAACGAAGGAGGAAACCAAAGATACCGAGTGTAATCCCTTGCCCATCACATGCGCAGCCAAAGTCTGATTAATCGCGCGGCACCATTGCGAATTTCTTCTGTTTGCAACGCGCAACTCATTATTTTCAATGGGTTGTTTTTTGGGGGGCGGGGCCCGAGAAATTGCGCGGCGAATTGTGGCCACATTTACTCCTATCCCAAAGTCGTCCTCATTCCAGCTCGTACTTCAACTCGACGCATCAATCTGTTTCGTTAACTTCCTGTCAGCTTATTTTGCTGAGGCAGGGGTGGCGGGGAGGGTAGAGAGGAATAGGATATGGCAGGGATCACGGAGAATGCAGGGGAAGCCAGGAGAGGGGGAGGAGAGGGGGGGGGAAGGGATCGGCTGGTCATAGGAAGGAATAGGCTGGTCTACTTGTCTCGCGCGCGCCAAATGTCCCCTCGAAACGGTAAGGATGCTTGCAGTGTGCATGCATGCAGATGAGAGCCCCCAGCTAGTCAGTGCACAACACTGACATAACATGCTCTAACATGCGTTCACGAAAAATGCACGTGGTTACCTGCAGCGCCATACTTCTGGCAGCTAGCGCATACTTGCAGATCGTGCAGGCGCCTCGACACAAATGCGGCCCCTCAGCCTCATTTAAGCCAGCAGTGAGTTTTTCATGGCGATGGCCTCCGAGCGGAGAAACCCCCCATCCACGTAGTCGAAGTGGGCCTTCACTTGCTTCGCGACCCGAGCGAATGTCTTGCCGTCACGGTTCTTGTTGACCGTGAAGACATGCGTCCGCTTGCCCGTCCCTACCTCGTATGCCACGATCTCGACCCTGGGGTTTGTCTCGTTCGTTGGCCCGCTCAGGCGGATGTTCTCAAGTCTGGGATCGTTGGGCTGCGCCTGGGCCTTGGCCTTGGCCTTGGCCACCCGCTTCATGGGGGGAGCGTCCTGAGTGTCATCCCTGTCCTTGCGCCTGGTCTTATCCTTGCCCTGGCCAACGTTGTTGGTGGTAGGTTTGCTGGTACTGTTATTGTCAAGCTTGTCGGGGGTCTCACTGCTGTCCTTGCACTGAGCACGAGAGTCCAACACATCCTGCCTGCGAGTCTTCGGGTTCAGGATGGGCGCCGCCAAGGCCGACGGCGCAGCGCCGGAGGAAAGCGGCGGTGCCATCTCGCCGCGCTGAGGCGCGGGCGCCGCTTCGGATCCGAGCTCCTCGGGCGCCGCCTCTGCCTTGCGAGGCGCCCTCCCCCTGCGCCCGCGTTGTCCTTTGCTGCTACAAATGTGCCATTGAGTTCGAGGTCGCAAGTTTTTCTGGAACCCCAGGGCCCAGCCGTACCATGATTAGGGTCCACGACATTATGAGTATTATTATTCGTAATGGTTCGTCGTAGTAGGAGGAGTAGGAGTAGGAGTAGGAGACAGGCTAACCAGCTCGAGCGAGTCAAGCATGGCATGCCCAGTCCCACCCGCCCCCCCACAACATAAGAAGCAAAGCTGGCACAACTGGGGGCCGAAGTCACGCCGGCCAGCCGGTTTGGTACAGCTGATGCGGCCGCGATGGCGGTTGCCGACGGGAACTGGCGAGCGCGCGTTGAATGCCGCGCGCGCATTGCCAGACGAGTCGAGAGTGGCCCGGTACACCGCAGGAAGCCAAGAGGTGGCCGGAGGAAACCCGACGGTCTGACAGGACACCCCAAAGCATTTTTGTAAAAAGGCATTGGGTTTTTGATGTTTGTATGTTGAAATGCTTGCAAACACACGGTGTTCGGTAGGATTCTGACATGAACGCGCGAGTGTGCTCTTTGTTGTATTTTTTGCACAGGATTCGCGGCCTGGGTGCATGACAGAGCATCGCGAGTGCACCGCGCGATGACGTGAAATCGCTGGATTTGACAGAATTCTTAAGATTCCTATGGTTTTCCTATGATTTCAGCAAGAGAGCCCGGGCGGGAAATTTGTACAATTTTTGTGAAAAAGCATTGGGTTTTTGATGTTTTTATGTTGAAATGCTTGCAAACACACGGTGTTCGGTAGGATTCTGACATGAACGCGCGCGTGTGCTCTTTGTGGTATTTTTTGCAATGGATTATCGCCGTGGACGACAGGACGTCCATGTCGAGAGGAAAAAATAAGAAAAAAAATGTTTTTTTTTTTTTTTATTGTTTTTTACAAATTAGGATGGGACCACCCGGATGCGGCCCCTAATGGCCGGCCTGAGGGGGGAGTAGGAGTATATTCTAATGAGGAATAAGGATAGGAATCAAGCTAGCCAGCTCGAGCGAGTCAAGCATGGCATGCCCAGTCCCACCCGCCCTCCCACAACATAAGAAGCAAAGCTGGCACAACTGGGGGCCGAAGTCACACCGGCCAGCCGGTTTGGTACAGCTGATGCGGCCGCGATGGCGGTTGCCGACGGGAACTGGCGAGCGCGTGTTGAATGCCGCGCACGCATTGCCAGACGAGTCGAGAATGGCCCGGTACACCGCAGGAAGCCAGAGGTGGCCGGAGGAAGCCCGACGGTCTGACAGGACACCCCAAAGCATTTTTGTGAAAAAGCATTGGGTTTTTGATGTTTTTATGTTGAAATGCTTGCAAACACACGGTGTTCGGTAGGATTCTGACATGAACGCGCGAGTGTGCTCTTTGTGGTATTTTTTGCACAGGATTCGCGGCCTGGGTGCATGACAGAGCATCGCGAGTGCACCGCGCGATGACGTGAAATCGCTGGATTTGACCGAATTCTTAAGATTCCTATGGTTTTCCTATGATTTCAGCAAGAGAGCCCGGGCGGGAAATTTGTACAATTTTTGTGAAAAAGCATTGGGTTTTTGATGTTTTTATGTTGAAATGCTTGCAAACACACGGTGTTCGGTAGGATTCTGACATGAACGCGCGCGTGTGCTCTTTGTGGTATTTTTTGCAATGGATTATCGCCGTGGACGACAGGACGTCCATGTCGAGAGGAAAAAATAAGAAAAATGTTGATTTTGTATTGTTTTTTACAGGTTAGGATGGGACCACCCGGATGCGGCCCCTATCGGCCGGCCTGAGGGGGGAGTAGGAGTATATTCTAATAAGGAATAAGGATAGGAGTAAAAGTAGAAGTAGAAGTAGGAGTAGGAGTCGGAGTAGGAGTAGAATTAGAAGTAGAAGTAGGAGTCAAGCTAGCCAGCTCGAGCGAGTCAAGCATGGCATGCCCAGTCCCACCCGCCCCCCCACAACATAAGAAGCAAAGCTGGCACAACTGGGGGCCGAAGTCACACCGGCCAGCCGGTTTGGTACAGCTGATGCGGCCGCGATGGCGGTTGCCGACGGGAACTGGCGAGCGCGCGTTGAATGCCGCGCACGCATTGCCAGACGAGTCGAGAATGGCCCGGTACACCGCAGGAAGCCTGAAGGCCCCAACTTGTACTGTTTTTTTTATAAAGGGGGGGTTTGGATGGGCGGGCGCGGGGCGTGCGCCGCATCCCATTCCTGCCAGGCATTTTGCGACGTGGACGACAGGACGTCCACGCTGAGAGGAAAAACGTTGGTGCGCGGCGCCGAGGCGAGAGCGACATGTCACCCCTTCGCGCGGGGTGCGCACCGCGTCCCATTCCTGCCACGCATTTTGCGACGTGACGACAGCACGACCATGTTGACAAGAAAAACAAAAACTGTGTATTGTCTTTTGCAGATTAGAATGGGACGGATTGGATGGGCGGGCGCGGGGTGTGCGCCGCGTCCCATTCCTGCTATGCATTTTGCGACGTGGACGACAGGACGTCCATGCGACGGTGCCAATGACGGCGACGACTCTAGAAGGATTTGAGCATGCGCTCGCGGCGACGCGCGCGCATGTCGCCCGCGTGGTATTTTTTGCACAGGATTCGCGGCCTGGGTGCATGACAGAGCATCGCGAGTGCACCGCGCGATGACGTGAAATCGCTGGATTTGACCGAATTCTTAAGATTCCTATGGTTTTCTTATGATTTCAGGAAGAGAGGCGGGCAGGAAAATTGTAGAATTTTTGTGAAAAAAGCATTGGGTTTTTGATGTTTTTATGTTGAAATGCTTGCAAACACACGGTGTTCGGTAGGATTCTGACATGAACGCGCGCGTGTGCTCTTTGTCGTATTTTTTGCAATGGATTGTCGCCGTGGACGACAGGACGTCCATGTCGAGAGGAAAAAATAAGAAACATGTTGATTTTGTATTGTTTTTATTACAAGTTAGGATGGGACCACCCGGATGCGGCCCCTATCGGCCGGCCTGAGGGGGGAGTAGGAGTATATTCTAATAAGGAATAAGGATAGGAGCAGGAATAGGAACAGGAGTACCTAGAAAGCAATTCATTTTCCTTTGAAGATGTGCAGGGATAGGGGGAAGAAGTCCAATGCGCCTCCATCTCGTCCAAGTTTGCCCAGATGGGCACTCCGAACTGAGCTGCGCCAGATGCTTCCAACCGACGATCCAAAAACTGCTTGAAGCACGTCGGGGGCCCCGAAGGTGATCGAGCTACCACTGCGGTCTCCCTGGGCCTCTCGATGGGCGGGTCCGCCGACTGCGCGCGACTGCTCGCGACGCTGCGGTCTTCCGCGTCGAACTCGATCTTGGAACAAAGCGAGTTGATGAGCACCAGCTGGGCTGCACTGGACCTCTTCTTCAGCCCGTTGGTCTTCTGGACGGCCCCCGAGGAAGCCCCCTGCTGCTCGCGCTTGAACGTCCTCAACACACCCAGGGCGCAGCAGACGTGCGTGCGGAGCTTGGCCACAGCGAGCTCCTTGGCGTCGCCGCTGGCCTTGAAGAGGGCGCGGTGGGCGAAGGCAGCGTCGCGGAGCCCAAGCTCGAACTTAGCAGGGCACATCGCTGCGTTCTTCAGGCCAGCGCGGAGCATCGCCTCGACCAATGGTGAGCAACGGGAGATGTCATCAGGCGTGATCTGGTGGGTTTTATTTTTCGGGTCGACTAGCATCTCGTCGATCGCCATGCACCCAGAGCTCTGGTGAGCCTTCGCAAACATGTCTTCGTAGTCCTGGGCCGCAACTGCGTTATTGGTCACGAGACGCGGAACAGCCATGGCCACAACAATGCCAATTATGCGTTGTAAGCAAGAAACAACCAGCGGCTGGCAACCTATTTGACCCAAAACGGCTATAGGAGGATGTGGAATAGGAGGGGTTGGGGGAGGGGAGGGCGAGAGGCGAACGCAATGACGACGTGAACGTTGATGACCACAACCGCGATTCAAAATGTGGCTCTCGCATGCGCGCCGCATTCGTCTTAAACGTTTGCAACAGCTGCACGGATGGATGGGGATGCGGAGTTCAAAATGTGGCCCTCGCCGTAGCGCCCCGCGCATTCGCCTTGCAAGTTGATCGCAAGTGCACGCGGATAGAGGGCACTTTCTTTTTAAACTGTGGCTCTCGCCTTTGCGCCGCGCATGCGAGGACTATCGCAGTGCAGCGCGACAGCGAGCACAACAGTTATTCGCCGACTGTGCGTGGTCCTTGCACCGCAAAAATGAAGGGGTGATGGTTAACCCTGAAGATGGCTACCACCCTTGCCCTGAACTTGCGTTTTGGCCCCGCGCCCGTTCCCAAACAGCCAGTTTTCTGTATGATATTGACTGGGGCATTGAAATTGAAACCAAGGCAAAGGCAAGTAAGGCAACTAGGGTAACTAAGGTAACTAAGGTAACTAAGGTTGGGGGAAGGGTTGGGCGAAGGGTAACTAAGGTTGGGGGAAGGGCTGGGCGAAGGGTAACTAAGGTTGGGGGAAGGGTTGGGCGAAGGGTAACTAAGGTTGGGGGAAGCGTAACTAAGGTAGCCAACCCCAGGGCAACCCTTCAACCCTCCAACCCTTCGTTTTTGAGAGGTCAAGATGCTTTGGGCATGAGACGCGCCCTTGCCATGAGCGTTTTCTCTAAGAATTTCGTCCCTAAGCGCATGGGCCAGCCACATTGGGCGACAACTACCGCGCGCTGGATTGGGGGCCCGTGGTGGCACCCCAACAGCCGCCGGCCCCAGTTCACTTGCATCTTATTGAGGGCCGCTTCAGCCCCCGGCGCGGCCGCCAAAAGCGGGCAGGCATAAAGAATCACGGATTCTACCCGCGCTGGGACCTGCGCCGCTGCCACCGGGATGGAAAAGCCACCGGATTCCGCAGCGTAGAGCAGCTTAGAAAAGCAACTATAGCCAATGGCTAGGATCTCTTTGAGAAGCGGCGCGAACGTCAAGTCCGAGTCCACCAAGATGCCCAACATGACTTTGCGTTCCACGGAAGGGCAATCGGCCAGCCTGGGGCGGCTTGCGCCGAGGACTGGGAGCACGCAAGTTTTGTTTTTCTCGCGCAAGAAGAAAGACTTGAACCTGCGAGCGTACCGGCTGCACGCGGAGGACTCCTCCGGGGAGATTCCTGCCCTCGCGGCTCCTACAGATGGGCACGCGGTCGCGAGGTCGTCGACAAATTGTGCCGGCGGCATGTGCCAGGAGCCCGCGGCCTCAGCTACGGCGGCTCTGTCCGCGACGGCCAGCAGGGAACGAAGCGAAGCAGCAAGTGTATCCTCGGAGTTGGGCCAGGGCGGAAGCTCGGTGGCTGCCGCGCGCGCCACCTCGTTCAAAATGGCCACCACGGGCAACGCCCGGTCAGGCATCGCCCCCACGTCTGTTGGAGGGGAGACCACGCATGCAGATTGCAAGGCACGCCTGGCTAGGGGCGGGACCACGGTGGCGCAACCTCCTGGCACAGCGGCAGCGATTTCATCCGGCAGCGCTTTCAGCTGCGCGTTACAAATGTGCACTGCAAAACGCCTGCCCTGGGCCGTGCCGCGCCCATGGGCGAAAACCGGCGACAGCAGGTTATGGGGGCCCACGGCCTGGTGATCTTGTGCCAGAATGTCATCCAACATCAACCAATCGGCCCCCCGCGCGCCCGCGTGGAAAGCACCGCGCAACATGCCGTTCACCGAAGCAACATCAAAAGCCCACTTGTTGTCTGCGACGGCCAACCATGTGGGCAGATTCTGTGAATGCCGCAACTGAGCATGCATTGTGAGTGCGATCGCAAGGGAGACCGGATCGCCGACCCCCCCCTGTTGGGCGGGTCCGCAATAGGCCTCAATCTTGGCCCCGTTCCGCGCGATCCACGCAGCGCCCCGAACCGAAGCCATGTCCGATGTGAAGGATATTGGACGAAGCGCAGACACTTTCCTCACCGACGCCGGCCCGGACTTCCGGATGGGAGCAAAGTGCCGAAGTGACCGCAGGCGAGCCGTGGCGCACAGCGCGCGGCCGAGGTTCAGCAAGGCCCGCGTCAAACGGAAACCCTCCTCAACCTTGGCCCGCAACGCTGCGTTGCAAAGGTGGACCGTGCGCTTCCCTGGCTTGAGCAGGGACAGCGCTGTTTCAACCTCTACGACGGTGCACGGATTCTGTGGGCACGTAAGCCCCGCGCCCGCTCCGGACTGCCTGATAGCGGTCACAGTCTGCGCCAGGTCGTCCCGATCACTAAGATTCTGTGGCAAATCATTATGGGCTCTAGCAAAAAGATCGTCGCGAATGAGGTCGATCATGCCCTCAGTGGATAGGGCGCGCCCCGTGTCAGGGTCCACAAGCTGGATATTAAATGTCGAAGACGATTTTAAAAAGCCAGACAAGAAGCGTTCGGCCGCGCCCGCGTTGACCTCACGAAGGTCAAGGTAACGGTGGACAGCCTTGCGCCGTTCGCGCCACGCTGCCGCAGTTGCCGCCTCCCTGAAGGCCGAGTGGATCGGGAAAGCAGACGGATCGAGGAAGACGCGCTGGGGCGCGCATCGAACTTTATTTGGCAAGCCCACCACCCGTGTGGCAGAGGAGGCGTGCCCCACTAAGGCGTAGATTGCATCACGAGACCATGCCGCCACGTTGAGGATAACGCGACGCTGGAGTCGAGTCGCCCCGCCTCCGTACCAGGGCGGACGAAGCCATGGGGAGGTCTCAACGGCCTCGACTGCAATTGCGAGCGCGCGGAGCGTGCTGGCAACCTCGCGGAGGCCAGCCTCCCATTCCTCGCCAGAAGTCCAAGCAACTCGTCCGAACCCTGCCGAACACTGTGCGGCAATCCGACAGGGGACGTCGACGAGGACAAGTTTATGGTCAGACAGTCCGACGAATTCGTTGACAACACTCACAGGGAGCGGGTCACCCCGGGGGCCGAGAAACAAATCTATACAAGTGCCTGAAACATGCGTAGGAACTGGCGGGTTATATGCCCGCAGCCCGGCTACATCTAACCACGCCTCAATGTCTTTATCATTGGCGCGTTGACGACAATGCAAGCAACGACAATGAGCGCCGTGAGCGACGGTGCACGACAGATGGGGATTCCCATCCCCTCCCACAAGGAGCCGCGCAAGAGGAAACCGTGCGCGCAGCAAACCCGCGTGGGCGACGATGGAACCCCATGTGTCGACGTCACCGCTGTGAGCCGGGTACATGGCACATAATATAATGGAAGGGGCGTCGCCAGGCCCATCTGACCAAATTTCGAACCACTGCTCCCTGGAAGAAGAGACCTCCGGGATGGCGCGGATGGCGTGTTCCAGCCCCGGCCGTATGAAAATACCTACGGTATCCCAGCCCGTCGATTCAGGGCCCAGCCACTGGAAGGGAAAACCCGCGGGCAGAGTAACCCCAGCGGGGAAGCGCGCCCCTGGGAGGATGCAAAGATCTCCTCCTCGGTCGTCTAATGCATGGGCGACTGCTTCCAACCGCCATTCTAAAATGAGATCGCTTCCAAGATGGAGGAAGCCGGAACGGCCGGGGTTGAGGATCGCTACAGCCAACTGGGTCCGCGCAGATGCGGATTGCGGCGATTGGGCAGACGTGTTGATGGGCACTGCAGGGCACACCATCCCACCTACAAGCGGCGACGCTACAGGGGGGGACCGTGCTGCCATCGCCTCCACGGCCGGCACGAACTCACGCCGAATGAAAGTCCCAATGGCCGTGCAGAGTGCCCACAGTGGGTCAGCCACGGCCCCTAGACGTTGATGAACCCTTACGGGGATGGTAGGTGCCATGTCGGCGAGCGCAGTTGCGTCCCTGAGGGCTGCGGCAGCTTCCGGTCGCCTGACTTTCCGGGATATCCAGTGCGCGACCTGAGCCCGCAGCGGCTCCATGGCGAGCGCCGCCGCGCGCGTGTGCTGACCGTCTGGGTCCATCGCGACGGCGCTGGAGGAGGACTACTCCACCAACTCGGAACTCGGGCCAATAAGCAGGGGCGGAGGGCGCGGCGAAACTGCAGCGCACCTAGTGCGCAACACACTAACGAAAATGAGGGACCAGCGAGCGCGTCACGACCGTGACGCACGCGAAAAATCTGGCCCGGAAGGCGGGGGGGGTGTTCCTCGTGCCACTCAGGTGATGCGAGTGGGGACGAAGTATCGCCAGGGGTCTGCTCTTGCAACTCACTGCGACGCAATGCAAATAAGCAACAATCATACAATCGCGGCAACAATAGCGACATGACAAGAACAATGGCGTCCTGAGCCGGGCGACCATCGGACAGCAGCGAACAAAATGGACGCCGAAATTGGTGACAATTGCGTTGCATTGAGTTTCTGTGCATCACGGCATGCATCAATGAGGGGAGGAAGGAAACATGAGACACATGCAGATAACAATCCACGAACTATGTGGCGGCATCCTTGTTTGTGATATTACACAGGCTGGGATTTCAAGGGCACAAGAAGACGCCAATAATTCGTGGGGGGGTACCCCGACACGCTACTCGCACTGAAGTTGGATACGATACGCCAGTTTTCGCTCATGAAATGCTGCTGCCCACCACCCGCCTAGGGGTTACAAAGACAAGCGCGCTGGCCCCAACCCAATCAGCCCATGCACGGGACATCTACAACAATCCCAACTGTCTAGTGTGCGCGAGACGAAGAGGAAGGAGAGACGGCAGGGGAGATACCAAAGCAAGCGCAAGAGCGAAACAGCAACAATAATTCATATACTGATGCTGCGCTCTGCATCCGGCCCTCTTTTTCACAGGGTCACAGCCATAGAATCGCAGTTACATTCGCTCGGAAATCCCGCGGAAAAGACGGCCCCACACCCACCCCGGAGCCCGACCACGGGCAGGAAGCGCAGTTATCTTTGCACTGCGATTCCCACGACCAGCATCCAGACCGTTACGCAGTCAGCAAAATCATACAAATGCCACTCGCGAGGCGAGCTTGAACATGGTACACAATGCGCGGGACAAATACAATAGATTGTCCCCAGAATGCTCTCGGCAAGGCGCGCTGCGGTGCAAAAAACATGATAACTATGGGAGTCGCCGTGGCACCCCCGCTTGGCACGGGCAGCGCCGACATCTGACAGTTCGCAGGTGATGATGTCAATCTTATGTTGTTCCAGCTTGCCTGCCTCCCGCCTCCCACAAAGAACGCATCTGCGCAATTTGGGTCAGCCGCCTTCACGTTGGAAGACAAAAGTACGCTCATGATGCGCGCGCAAGACAGGACACGCGCGGGCACGAGTGCAGCACGCACGCACGGGCACGCGCCACACCCACACGCACGAGGCTCGTGAGGAGCGAAGCCACGCTCGGCGACAATATCGCGTGCAAGCGAACAGGGGCGGGCGAGGGGGGGGGAGGAAGGACGGGGAAGGAAAGGGCGGCGGAGGGGGGAACGCGGCGACAAGAAGAAGAGCACAATGGCAAGTCAAATGGGACAATGTCCGTGGATGCGGCCTGCCGCGTAGCGTAGCATTTTCAAGCCGCTTCACGCCCCCAGGCCGCCGAACCCAGAAGCGTCGCACTCAGAACAGATAGGTTCATAGACCGTGCGGCCCTCGGTCGGCGTGGAGCCAGGCGCAAAGGGATAGAAAAGGGGGAGTGGGAAAGAAGAAGCCGCAACGGCCCCTGCAGGGGAAACGACAGGGTCTCAACTCCTGCGCCCCCTGCCGACGCCGCGCCGCGAAAAAACTTATTCGGGCAGCAGCTCGTGGGGCTTGAATGCAATAAAGCCGGCGCCTCCCACAGCTGGTGGAGGAATTGGCGCCGCCGCCGCCTTAACCTCGATGGGCCCGCCTAGGAAAAGGAATCCCTACTCTAAGTGAGACTCGAAGGAGGCGCGCCGGCTTTTAGCTACGACCTTCCCCTGCTTCTTATTGACGAGCTGCACGCTCAAACGTACAGCGGGCGAGAGCTTCCACGTTATCTCAAGCCCAAGCTGCGAGGTGTCCCCATTGGAACACGCGAACGGGGGGGGGGATGAGAATTGCCTGGCCCTTTCGCGGGGCAGCGACGATCTGCACTCCCATCGCCTGTACAATCTGGTAAAGGTCTGCCTCGGACGTGCAACTCGCCGCGAAAATGGCCTGCATCTGCACGCGCCCGTCCGTGGAATCGCCGAATAGCTGACGGACGCGGGCATGCCACGCGCCAACTGCGGCGTTGAGCTCAGCTTTACTTCTGAAGCGCCTTAGGGCCATCACTGCTTCTTTGGCTGTGGCCGTTTCCACGGCATCCGCAACCGGCACTGCCGCCTTCGCCATGGGGCTGGCGGGAACCGGCGGAGGTTGCGACCGAGGGGTGCAAAAACGAAGCATCCCGCCTGCGCCGGCGCCCAAGTTGGGCGCTGCGGCGCCTCGCGCTGCAGCCGCGGGGGGGGCAGGACGAGCAACGCTGCGGGCGCGGTCAAGCTCCTGGCTAAGCTCGGCCACCTGGGCCGCCCAAGCTGCGACCTCCTGCGGCTCATTGTGCGCAGTGTTGCCCGACAGTTTGTTCTGCCACACTTCGGCGCCCGTGACTGGTGAGATAAATTTTCCCCAGGGCGGGCGCGACGCCTGGACGGCGTCCATCTGCATAGTGAGACGCGCTACAGCATCTTCCACGGCTGCGGGCCGTGGAGAAGGCGCAGTCCGTGGCTCCACCACGCTGCGCTGCGGCCCTACTATGCCCGGGTGGTCCCAGCGCGTCTGGCCGGTTGTCCTGTTCTGGTAGCACAGCGCGCCATTAACCGCCCAACGCGGCTCCCAACCCGGCGGCAGGGGTGGGGGCGAGCCCGACGGAGGCCCGGGGGAAACAGGCACAGCTGGAGACAACCGCACGCGCGGCGGCGACTTTGCTAGCCACTCGCCCGGCGGACGGTCTAAAATGGCGCCCGCGCCCGCCGCTGTCTTGGGAGACGGGGGCGGCGGTGGCGGGGGCGGCGGCGGCGGAACGTCAAAGGGCGCATCGAAAGGGGAACGTGCCGAATTTGGGCTGCCTACTGGGGCTGCGGTTTTTGCGCCATCTGCGTCTATCAAGGCGCCCAGCTGGCGGGCAAGACTATCACTGTGCGCCTGTGCTGCAGCCCAGGGGCTGGCTGGGGGTGTCGGCGACACGTCATTGTCCTCGATATCATGTTTGTCGTGCGCCTGCTCCGTCGAACGGTTCCGGCGCTTCTTGTCCCGGTTCCGGGACTTGTCCCTGCGCCGCCGCCGTCTCGAACGGGATTTCGATCTCGCCATGCCTGCCTACTGCCGCGGCCGGAAACTGCGGGGAAGTGGCGAACCTGATGGGCCCTATGGTAATGGAGCCCAAACTCCGACTAACAAGCGGTGACAAAGGCACTGGACAAGAAACACCCTGGAGGGATGACGCGCACACTACAACAATTCCTTAAGGCCCGCATCACGACTGTGACGCAAAACGTGTACATCCTTGTGACACTTTGGGAAGCGCAGGGGCCCGGGGCCTAGTTTCAGATTTGCGCCACCCACAATCCCACTTAGTGGGATAGCGCCGCTTGCCATCAAAAGCTCAGGCTTTCCAACCATACTGCAACAACACATCGGACAAATCGAGCCCCCCCCAGAGGTAGCAGAGAAACTTTAAGACCTTTTCAGTTAAACTGCACCGTGACATAGGCTCAGGCTTTCCAACCAAACTGCACCGTGACAAAGGCTCAGGCTTTCTAACCATACTGCAACAACACATCGGTGGCATCGGCCACGTGGCCGGGACAGAGAGGTTAACAAATTGTCCCCCCCCGTCTCCGGAGTTGCGCCCGATGGGGCGGACAAAACGTGCCCCCCCCCAGAGGTAGCAGAGAAACTTTAAGACCTTTCCTGTTAAACTGCACCGTGACGGCTCTGCTATGCTCGATCGTGCTTCGCTTAAATAAGCAACACAAGACAACGAAAACAAAACATATCCCTGCACGGCAAGGGCAAGCAACCTCAGCCGGTCCGCCAACGCGGGCTCGAGCAGACGGAGGAGATGTCAAGTACCATAATGTGACACAGTCAAATCAGGTTAGTGCAACGCGAAAGCAGGCAACCCGAACACCCAGAATATCAAACACTCTGGTCTGCATTCTTCATCCGTGCCCCAAGGCGAGGTAGCAAAACCACTTTAGCAGGGTGACATGAGGCGCGTGATCAGGCACGCGTGGAGCGCGCACGCAAAGTCATGAGGCACGCGTGCAGCGAAAGCAAGCAAACGCGTCCGACGACGAGAACCAGCGCAAGCAAACACGTGCGGGCCCTGCACTGCAAGTGTGGTGCAATAGCGATAAGATAACCATGACGGGGAGCAGGCGGGGCGGGGGGGGGGGACGGCAGGAGGGGAGGGAGGGGGAGGCGGGGGGAAGGGGAGAGAGGCAAGGGGAGACAGGAGGGAAAGGAAGGCCCGACCACTCTAAACCATGCTTGCCAAAGCTCTCCGCCAACCCCCGACCCTCCATCCGCGCCCCGGGTTCCCTGCGCAGAGCAAGACACATGGCGATGCAGCATTTTTCAGGGGAGGCGTGGACGGCGCTCGCTCCCCGAGGCCTCCACAAAGACCTGGACAGCCAGCGACCCCCCAGACCAACCCGGGTTTGGAGATACCCCGCCCATGGCATCCAGCCCCCGCCGGCCCCAGGGCAAGGGGGGGGGGCACCCGGAGGGGACGGGCACCCTTGAGCCAAAATGGCTTGAGCCAAAATGGCTTGAGCCAAAATGGCTACGGCGCCTACAGTAGATTGGAATCTGGGACTCCAAAAATTGGGGAGACCGAAAATACCGATACCGCTACTCCCCGGACCTCTCCCGGGCTGCGTTCCGACCAGGATCTCGAGGCGAATCGAGCGGTGGCGACGAGGGCCCCCCAGGAGGCCCACCAAGGGGGAAACGGGCGAGGGGGTGGAGGTATGGATGCCTTTTCTTATCCCTCCCCCGAAAAAAACACCTGTTTTCGACGACCGATGGGCATGCTGATGGCGTTGTCTTCCCCTTCGATGGCCTGCCCCCCCTCGATCACCGAGAGCCACGCCGTGGCCAGGCCGAGGGCGGCGAGGGCGGCCGCGGGGTGCCAGTCCCGCGAGAGCCGCGTGCCCCCCGTGCAGACGGCCGAGGAGCAGAGGAGAGCTACACCCTGCGAAATGCTTAAGAAATCATGGGTTAAGAAATTCACAGTCTCAGAACTTGAATAAAAACCCAACATTTCGATTCAAATCTTAGGATTTACATCGAAACATGAAGAATAATCGAGACTCTGGCCGAAAAATTAAGTTTTCTTAAGCATCGCATAAGGTATACAGCTGGGCGGAGCGAGCAACAGCACAAAGATGACAACGAAAAACCAGAACACCTAACATGACATAACAAAACATAACGACACCATCATCAACAGCAACAGCAACAACAACAGCATCAACCACAGGCGGGCTTTTGAATAAACACCATACCAGCAAAAGGCAAACAAGAAGCAAACCTAGTCAAACAGAGTCATTTAGTGGGACGCAGAAGGACATACTAGAGTATACCCATCTTGTAGTAGATCGTTTCCGGAGCGGTGCGGGCAGAAAGCGCCCGCCAGAACGCTTATACTACAAGATCTCGGTGCGCGCGTAGCCCCTGGGGGGGCGACGCACACATAGTATTAGTATGTTGGGGCGACGCCGAATTAGGAGAACGAGCAGTATAATAATGATAACAACACGAAACCGTAAACATAACGAGAGCAAACGCATAACAAAACAACACAGCAACAATGTCCTCCTACAGGCGGGCTTTCGAAGAGACACAAAAGAAGCCAAACAAGATTCAAACATAGTCAGAAATACTAGAAGCATCGTCCACGAACTATGTTTGACAATTTGTGGATATTCCTCCTGTAGAGGGACGCGCCCGACTTAACAATGACATTAACATAGCAACTCGGAGGTCCGCGCGGATTGCTCGGCTACGCGCTGGAACCTACTTACGGCGCCTCCGGCGCCACCCCCAGCGCGCTCCGCGCGCCTGGGAGGGGGGAACCAGCGCCGATCAGAGAAATCCGCGCCGACTCCGAGTTTATACGTTTATATCATGCGTCGTTCCCCTAACAATAGCATGCAGTGGGGGCCAGTCCACAAGAAAACTTCCACGAGAAACCCAACCCTGAGGCCCCAGGATGCCCAGTGATTCTTGGCGTGGGCACGTCGCGCTGGCCATCACGAAACCATGGAAGCCCAGGAAACCCAGGGGACCCTGGAGGCAAGCAGGGTGCGTTCTCGTGGGCCGCCACTGTAACCTTCCAGAGGTCCGCGCGGATCTCTTGAACCGCTGCCTGAGCGTTCTGGCGGAGCCTCCGGCGTCGCACCGGGTGCGCTCCGCGCGCCAAGGACGGGGGTCCTGCGGCCGTCCCCGCCCCCCCATCCCCCGGGTTCACTCCGCTCGGGAGCTCTGGAGCTCCCGAGCGAAGTGAATCCCCACCCCCCTTGGAAATCGTGGGGGGCGGGGTTCCCACGTGGCCGCCGAAGGCATCAGCGCGGCCCTCCAGGAGCGCCCATGCTCTTGTCCCTCTTTGTTCCTCGAGCTGAGGGCCACCACGACGACGACCGAGAACAGCAGCAGGCACGTCGAGTGCACGGGCCCCCCACCGTCTGCGGGGGCCGCGGGGGGCGCGTGAGAGGCGGCACCGCCGACGAGAGGGCGGCGCCAGTGCCGCGCGCCTCTCCGTCGCCCTCGTCCCGCCAAGTTCGCGTTTTTGCGATTGCTCGCGACAGCGGGCGTGCTGGGGGGAGGGGCAAAGTTTCACCCTCCTCCCCTCCACCCTCTCGCCCCCCTCCCCCTCCCCTCCCAGAACGGGGGATTGTGGAACCCCTCGGGTTTCCAGAGCGCGCGCGCCAGCCTTTCACACTGAGTTCGCGCGTGCGTCTTTCAGTGGTGTGCGTACTCTGTGGCGTCCTCCTCTCCTTCCGCCTCCCCCTCCTCCTCCTCCTCCTCCTCCTGTGTTTTTTGTTCTCTCCCCCCTCCCCCCCAAATTAAAGGAAACGGACCAGTTTTTGTTTTTTCTTGGGGGAGAGGGTCGGCGGCGAAAAAAAAAAATGCGACGTGGCCTCATCTGCCCTCCCCCTAGAAGAGTTCCTATTGAACGCCCCCACAAGAAGGATTCATAGTGAAATCCTCTACAAAAGGATTCCTATCGAAACCCTCCACTGAATGATTCCGACTGAAATCCTCCACAGATGGATTCCTAGTGAAATCACCCGCAGAAGGATTGATGTTGAGATGCTTCGAAAAAAAGAGGCCCCCGTTTGCATTGCATTGGCATTGGTTTGGCAATGGTTTGGCATCGCATTGGCATTGCCATTGCGTTGGCATTGCGCTTGGCAGTGCGTTGCTAGGTGTGCTTGCATTTCGCAAGCATGGCGCTGGCGAGTCCTAATGGAACCCTCCACAGACGGACTCCGATCGAAACCTTCTACAAAAAGGACTCCTACTGAAACCCTCCACAAGCACGGTTCATATTCACACCCTCCACAGAAGGATTCCATGCGAAACCCTCTTCAGGAGGATTCCTATTGAAATCTACCACAAAGGATTCCCTCCATTGGCAGTGCATTGGCATTGGGTTGGGATCGTTTTGGCAATGGTGTGGCATTGCGTTGGCACTGCGTTGGCATTGCGCTGGCGAGTTCCACCACCTCCGTTCGCATAATGATCCCTGGTGAACCCCCACAAGAAGGATTCCTATTGAAGCATCCCACAAGAAAGGTTCACATTGAACTCTCTCACGAAAGGATTCCACTCGAAGCCCTGCATAGAAGGATTCTTCTTGAACCCGACCACGGAAAAAATTCCCCCATTGGCATTGCATTGGCATTGACTTGGGATCGCTTTGGTATTGGTTTTCATTGCGTTGGTATTGCGTTGACATTGCGTTGGCGAGTTCTAATGGCTCCTCCTCCCACAGAAAGATTCCCATGAAAACCTTGCACAAGAAGGGGTCCTTTTGAAAGCCCTTACATGAAGGATTCAAAATGACCCCCCACACATAAAGATGCCAATCGAAACCCTTCACGGGAGGATTCCAATCGAAATCCTCCGAAGAAGCATTCGTAACCAAATCCGCCGACCCCTTGTGGGTCTCTAGGCGTGTGAGATAGTTCCCCCCCCCATAATCCCACCCCCCCAGGGACCCCAAACCGGAGATTTGACCCCCCCCCCAGGGCCCACGACGAGCGCGTCACAGGGCTTTTTTGGTCCCAGAAGGGGATCAAGACGGGCCCAGAAGGCTCCAAGAGGCCCCCAAGACGGCCCACGAGGGCCCCGAGACGCCAAACGAGCGCTCCCAGACGCCCAAGATGGCCCCAAGACGAGCCTAGAGGCCTCCAAGACGGCCCAAGAGGTCCCCACGAGGCCCCAAGAGGCCTCCAAGATGCGTCCCAAGAGGGTCCCTAGACGCAAAAATTTGCCCATTCCCTTAGTAAAACGTATAAGTTTCACACATTCGCTTTCTGGGCTTTCCGACGCTCCAAGACGGCCCAAGAGGCCCCGAAGACCGCCCCAAGACGGCCCAAGAAACCTCCAAGAGGGTCCCAAGATAGCCCAAGAGGGCCCCAAGACGGCCCAACAAACGCCCAAGACGGCCCAACAGGGCCCCGAAAAGGGCCCCAAGAACGCTCCAGGAGCGCCCCAAGTGGCCTCCAAGAGAGCTCAATATGGTCCCAGACAGCCCAAGAGCGATCAAAGACACCGAAGATGGCCTCCTGACGGCCCAAGATGCCCCCAAGAGGCCCCAAGAGGCATCCAAGATGCGTCCCAAGAGGGCCTCTAGACGCAAAAATTAGCCCGCTCCCTTCGTAAAGCGTGCGTTTTTTTTTTTTTTGAAAAACACATCGCATTTTGGGTTTCCCGACGCTCCCAGACGGCCCAAGAGGCCCCCAAGACCGCCCCAAGACGGCCCATGGAGCCCCCAAGAGGGCCCCGAGACAACCCAAGAAGGCGCTAAGACGGCTCAAGAGGCGCCGAAGACGGCCCAAGAGAGCCCCGAAAACGGCCCCAAGAGCGCTCCAAGTGGCTTCCAAGAGAGCTCAACATGGTCCCACACGGCCCAAACGCGATCGAAGACACCCAACATGGCCTCCAGATGGCCCAACACGCCCCTGAGAGGCCCCCGAGATGCGTCCCAAGACGGTCCCTGGACGCAGAAATGTACTTATTCCCACGTACAATGTTCACACATCCGCCTTCTGGGCTTTCCGACGCCCCTAGACGGCCCAAGAGGCCCCGAAAACCGCCCCACGACGGCCCAAGAGGCCCCCAAAACGGCCCCGCGACGGTCCAATATGGCCCCAAGACGGCCCAAAAGGTCCCCAAAACGGCCCAAGAAGGCTCCAAGACGGCACCAAGAGGGGCCCAAGAGGGCAACCAACAATTCAAAAATTTAACTTTCCGCCCCCACGAGCCCCAGGGGGCCCCAAGAGTGCCCCAACAGGCCGCCAACGGCCCTCAAGAAACCGCCAAGACGCCCCAAGGAGCCCACAAGAGGCCCCCAGGAGGCCCCCCAAAGACCCCCAGACGCTTCCGTATTGCGAGCCGTCACGCCAACTGCAATGCACTCCGCGCATACAACCTTACTCTTCCTCGCGACGTGCTCACTATCTTGCTCGGCGCTAGTGTGCTGCTGCCGCGCGAACTGTTTCGTGCGCGCTGCGAACGTCAACAGCCTCTTCACCCGTGTCGGTTCATATGCCACATCTTTCGCTGTGATGCTTCGCTGATCACAGCTTCCACACACTACTCTTGCTCCTTTCGTCTTCCCGTGCTCCTCCACTTGGTTGCGGGTCGAAAGGCCGACCTCCCAGAAGGACACCCCGCACCCGGGTGCACAGCACGCAAAGCGCTCGCAAAACACGCCCCAGACCACCGGCATCACGCAAACATTTGGACCCCCTACGTATCTGCCACCACCCGCGCGCGACACCGCACCCTCACACAAGACGCCGCTGGCCAGAAACTCCTGGCCTCGCAACACTCACAGAAGGGGTCGGCGGATGTGGCGTAAGCCTGTAGAGTCATCCACAGAAGGGTTCCTAGTGAAACCTGTTGGAAGACATTAATCCCGCCATCGGCATTGCATCGGCGTTGGTTATGCAACGGTTTGGAATCGCATTGGCATTGCGTTGCCACCGCGATGGCAGTGCGTTAGCAGTGCGTTGGCATTGCGTTGACATTGCGCTGGCGAGTCCTACTCAAACACTTCACATAAGGATTCCTATTAAACAACCACACAAAAAGGATGCCTATTGAATCCCCCCGCAAGAAGGATTTAACTTGAAATCCGCAACAGAAGGGTTCCATGCGAAGCCTTCCATAGAAGTTTTCCTTTTGAAATAGCCCGAAGAAGGGTTCTTAGAAGGATTGCTATTGAAATCTACCACAAACAATTCCCCCATTGGCATTGCATTGGCATTGCGTTGGCACTGCGTCGGCATTGCGCTGGCGAGTTCGACCGAAGAAGGGTTCTTAGAAGGATTGCTATTGAAATCTACCACAAACAATTCCCCCCCATTGGCATTGCATTGGCACTGGTTTGGCATTGCGTTGGCACTGCTTCGCCATTGCGCTGGCGAGTTCGAATGGCTCCCACCACTGAAGGATTCCTTACCTTCCACAACAATGGATCCTTTTGAAAGCCCCCCACAGAAAAAGATTCATACTGACCCCCCCCACGGAAGGACTCCAATCGAAACCCTCCACAGGTAGGGTTCCTTTTGGAATCTACCACAAAGGATACGCCCCATTGGCATTGCATTGGCATTGAATTGGGATCGCCTTGGCATTGGTTTGGCATTGCGACGGCAAAGCTATGGCATTGCGTTGGCATTGCGCTGGCGAGTCCTAATGGCTCCCTCCGCAGACGGACTCCTCCTGAAACCCTCCACAAGAACGATTCCGATTGAATCCTCCGACATGAAGAATTCCTAATGAAACCCTCAACATGAGGATCCCGATCGAAACCCTACACTTAAGCATTGCTATTGAAATCCTCCGAAGAAGGATTCGTAATGACATCATCCCCAAAATATTCTTATTGAAATCCACCGGACGAAAGGAGTCACCCATTGGTATTGCATTGGCATTGGAGTTGGTTGGGAATGGATGTGTATCGCATCGGCATGCGTTGGCCTGGTGCAGGAGATAGACAAAGAGAGAGAGAGAGAGACAAAGAGAGAGAGAGAGAGAACACTAGATAACGATATAACGAGAAAATATTAGTATGAGGGGATCACGGCGAAAAGAAACATTACAAAAAACAATCAAAGTGTAAAGTTTTAAAACCGTATGAAAACGACGAGGGGCTCCACAATCCCCTGGCCTCTCCCCTCCCCCCTCTTCGCAGTGGCACAGGGCTTGCTCACTCGTCGTGCACGTCCTTCACGTCATGCATGCAGGTCGCACTGCTTTTATTTTTTCGTATCGTGCCCCGCCCGTTCACGTGCCAACCTTTTGGTTTGACCGGGCCTGTGCTGCTGCTGGGCGTGCTCGGAGGGGAATTGGGGGAGCTCGCCGCCCTGATCACATCACGGCGAAGGGGGCCGCCGGAGGTTACATAGGAGATCCTCGAAGGCTCCGCAGGGAATCTGTTTTGCAAACGTGGGCAGGATCGCGTGGCGTGATCTGGGCGGGGAGGAAGGGGAGGAGGAGGAGGAGGAGGAGGAGGAGGAGGAGGAGGAGGAGGAGGAGCAGGAGCAGGAGCGGGAGATGGTGGAGGAGGAGGAGGAGGAGGAGGGAGGAGCAGGAGCAGGAGAAGAAGGCTCAAACCCTTCTGAGCCCGCGGGGGAAGTGGGAAGGAACAGGCTTTCTCAGAAGTCGGCGGGGCTTCTCAGAAGCCCTCTGACCTTCCGAATCAGACAATTCTGCGTCTTCAGGGAAAGCTCAGACAATTTCCGAAAGCCAGAGGCCTTCCCAGCCTTCCGAGAAGGCCCGCCCCTTCACACTCCCCCCCTGGGCTCGCCGCCGACAGTCGGGAAGGGTTTCGGGTCACTGCACGGTTTTGCAACTCGGGTCGGTCTTTGAGAACCTCTCGGGCGACCAGGGCCTCCGAGGTCCCACGACCCTGCGGTGACCCACGACCCTGCGGTGACCCACGACCCACGACACCTGGGCAGAATCGCGTGACATGATCTGGGTGGGAGGGGGAGAGGGCGAGGGCCGATCGCGGCCATTATCGCGCGGTCCTCTCCAACCCTTCTGAGTCTCGGCGGCGTGCCCGCAGGGGAAGTCAGAAGGAGCAGGCCTTCTCAGAAGTCGGCGGGGCTTCTCAGAAGCCCTCTGGCCTTCCAGAACAACAAGTTTTCTGCGTCTTCATTCAGGGAAGGCTCCGACAATTTCCGAGTGCCAGAGGCCCACCGAGCATTCAGAGAAGGCTAGCCCCTTCTCACTTCCCCCTGGGCTCGCCACCGACAGTCGGCAGGGGCTCGGGGTCACCGCACGGTTTTGGGACTGGGGTCGGTCTCTGAGGACGTCTCGGGCGACCGGGACCTCCGAGGCCCCGCGAACCTGTGGCGACGGACCGCGCGGCGAGGTCGTTGGGAATTCCCAGGCTCTCACGTGGTCCGTCACCACACGGCTCTGGGGGGTCCCGACAGCCCCGTGTCTTCCATGCTGTCAGCCGAGGCGGGGGGCGGGCGCTGGGCCGCTGGGCCGCTGAGGCCAGCGGGGCCCTGATCATTGGATACCGGAACTTCCCAGTCGCGCCCAACGAGATCAGCCGTTACCGATTTTGCTTCCAATTTCGGTATCGGTCCCGACCGATTTGCTTTAGAATCGGCCACGACCGATTTGGGGTGACGATCGGTCGCTACCGGTCGCGACCAAAGATTATCTGTATCCAATGATCTGAGAGAGCGTGATCTACCGCCGCTGTACTGTGGAAAATGCCCCCCCCCTTCCTCTGGAGCCAGGGGGCCCCCTCTGGAGCCAGGGGGTCCCCCCCTCCTCCGAAAATCCCCTCCCCCCCCCCTGCTCGCACCCCCCCCCCTCCCTTCCCCCGGCAAAACCCCCTTCCCCCCCACCCTCCCCCCACCTCTCTGGAAAACCTGGGGGAATCACTACTTCGAACGC
>CAUYUJ010017177.1:162500-172500 GCA_963575745.1 Prorocentrum cordatum | reverse complement strand
ACCGCTCCCTCTCCCGCACGCACGCACACGCACACGTGCATGCACGGCTGCCGGTGCACCCCCACCTGAACGCGTAGATACAGCCCACGCGCATGCGCTTGCACGGGTGAACGTGCACTTCCTCGCAGATCGGGCGTTGGCAGAACTGGGCTTAGTGGAACCTGGTTTAATGATCTGTACCGGGGGCGCCCCCCCGTCCCATTTCCACGAACCGGAACTGCCGTCACCCGAAAAAACACCAGCTATGGCAACCCTGGTTTAGTGACTCTCGCAAATTCAAGAGGCTCCAGGGCCCTACCACTAACCGGGTCCCCTTACCTGGGGTCCTGGCTATACCCGAAGATAGACACAAAGCCTCGGATTCCCCACACATTCCCATATGTTCTGGGTGTTCATCCCCCCCCCCGCTTCCCATAGATTCCCGCATTTCCTTTGGGAGTCGACGACCACTTCTGCCTGTGTATTCTTCCTCCTGGATCATACCCGAGCAGAAGCAGGCCACGGCTCTGTACGCTCTGTGCGTACTCCCCCGCGCGCGCCTGCATCTCCAGGGGAGGTCGCAGCTGCGCGCGTGGCCCGACAGTGTCCGCGAAAACCCGCTCGCGAGGCGTTAGACTTAGGTCGGGCAGATCCTCCTACTGGCGGATTTGAGACGAAACATAGAAAAGATTCAAACCATACTCAAAATAGTAAAAAATAGTAGCAAGCAAAACCTTATCCCCACCTCCCTCGGGGAGACGTGAGACTCGGGTGCGGGGGAATCGGGTTGGCCTGACGGGGACAGCATGAAAATGACACAATACCCAATCTGAAATCCGACGCGAACTCCCGCTGCGGACATCCCACGACAACCAGACCGTCAAAATCCAAGACGCGCTCGTCAGGAAACGTCGGCAAACCCGAGTTCCGGCTTGCTCGAGCCTTACACGTCGGCAAACCCGAGTTCCGGCTTGCTCGAGCCTTACGTCTCCCCGAACCTCCCCCTGCTCCGCTCCCCCCTACGCACTCCTGGATGTCCCACCTCCCGCTCGGTGGGAGCGGGGCTCCTCCCCCCAGACACAAACTCCCGCACAGAGCTTTCACAAGGCTCTCGGGGGGCTCTCGACATGGCTCTCCCTGGGCCCTCGAGAGTGCTCAAAGTAAGTAACTCGAGGTGGTCCTCAGACCGCCCAAGATGGCCCAACATTGATGTAGTTCCCCAATGAACGCACGAAACCGACCCCCGCCCCGCAGACGAGGACCTGGCGCGCGCGCGGACCCCCCCCCCCTCCCTGCGGCAACCGGCCATGGCCTCCCTAACAAGGCGCCTACACTTACGCACTTTCGCCAGAATTGCAGAATGTAAAACCCTTGTTGTGGGGGCTGGGGTCGGTTTCCCACTGTTCATCCAAGCCGGTCCCCGCGTGGGCTGCACAAGCCCAGAGGAGCTCCTAGACCGTCCGGCAGAAGGCCTCCACGAAGTAGAACTAATCTTATGTTGTTCCCGTCGTACTTCAGGACCACATCCCAGAAACAATTTCGAGCTTCCAGAGACGTATCAAAACAGTGTCTACCCGACGCGCTGGCGAAGTGTCGAACGAGTGTCGCCTCCCAGGGCCCGACACGTGAAAACCAGGAGAGTCCAGATAAATCGGATCGGCGATCGACATGAATCGGATCGGCGGAAATCGACAGCCGAGTCAGAAAAACTCGAATCGGCGGAAATCGGCAGCCTTGTACGCATCCAGGGAGAAATCGGAACCCAAATCGGAATCCCAACTCGAATAGAATCGGAATCGGAAACCACCAAAATCGAATCGAATCGAATCGGCGGAATCGAAATGAGCCCTGCGAAAGTTGGTTGGAACATCATGAAGATGGTCCGAGTCTATTGCGCTAGTTGGGCTCGACATGGCTTCACGATGGGCCCCAATGGCCCCGCACGCGCTCCCGAGGGGCCCCCCACAAAGGCACTCCGGCGGCTCAAAGAGGCCCCCCGGGGTGCCCAGGATGGTCGGGTCGGGCGTGTCCTCCTACAGGCGGATTTTGGACGAACGATAAAAAATACCAAACAAATATTCGAACATGCTCAAAAAAGATTGAACACAAATCGTCCCCCGACTATATTTTTGCTATTTCTGAATATTCCTCCTGTAGAGGGACAAGCCCGACTTAGCAATATGGCCACGGAAGCCCCTGGCTGGCCTCTAAGAGATGGCTCCGCTCTGACCAAAAACAGCTCTGGGATTGTCCCCCTCGACACCTCCGGACGGCCCGGAGACCATCACATCCTGACCAGAGACACCCCAAAGGACGCCAAGAATCATTCGAGAGGCCCCAGGCGTGCCCCGACAGTGCCCCAGAGGGGCCCAAAGAGCACCCCAAAACAACCCCCATATCTGTGGACCGAGGCGTATCCACAGAGAGCCCTCCCGGCAAAAGGATGATTGGCCAACTCCTTCTCCTGTCGCTGCTGCTGACGGCATTGGGACCCAAGAGGAACTCCACCTCCTCCTCCTCATCCCCCATCCTGGCAGCACCCTGTTCAAGCATGGCTCGCTCAAGGCATTCCGACTACAGGGAGGGGTTTTACACATGTGATGCAAAGGCTCACTGCTACAAACATGACTAGGAACTAGAGGAGCACTGCCTCCGCGAGCGAGTGTCCTATTACATCGGGATACGAAAAAAAACGTGGGTTGACACAGGTGAGGATTGGCCATCATGCAAGCGTTCCACATACACGAGCATGGCGGCAGAGTAGGAGAACCACGCCCAGGCGCGCGCGCGCGAGAATACATCGGAAGAGTACTGCACGCTTGTAGACCAGGAAGAACCATCTCTCGCGCGCGCAAGCCATGTATCAAGTATTAGGTCGGGCATGTCCCCCTACGGGCAGATTTCGGAAGCAAAATGGACATTGACAAAAAATATGCAAAAATTGTGAGAAATCGAGATGCCTCGTCCCTAGATCATGTTTCGATTATGTTTGGATATCCCTCCTGTAGAGGGACGTGCCCGCCTTCAATGAAATCCTCCCAGCACGACGCCTCTGCATCCCTTGGGGGATGCATGGCACCTGGCCTTCCGCTGGCGGCCGCACCTGCCCTCCTCCCGCCGGCCCTCCGCCGAGGACAAGAAACGTGCCCGCAGGCCCTGCGCCGAGGACGGACGTCGAAGCGACGCCAGCGTGCCGACTCCGGAGGGCGAGGGCCCCCTTCTGAGGCGGACCGGAAAGAGGGGGTGAACCAGCTCAGGGAGGGACATGGAGCTCGACTGAATCGGCGGTACATTTAGGTCGGGCACGCCCTCCTGCAGGCGGACTCTGGGAGATACATAAAACATGACCCATGATAGTCAAACATAGTCCAAAGAGCACGAACATCGTATCGTCACCAGCCCTTTTTTCTACTACTCTCGAATGTTCCTTCTGTAGAGGGAGATGCCAGACTTAACGATACATCGCCGATGCATGGGCGATAGGACCGCGATGGCAAATCCGCACGTTGAGCGGGCGCATCGGGCCCATACCAGCGAACGATGGGCGACCGGGGCTCGATGCGCTCCCTCTGGAGCCTCTCCCCCCCGTTGCCCTTGACTTTCTGGGGCGCGAACGCCCTCCGTGCTCCTCGTGACGCCGCTGGAGGCCTGCCAGATGGGGTCCGAGCACGTGAGGCTGAAGGATCACGACGCATCGCCAGTACACCGCCGATGCATCGGCAGCGACGGCGATGCATCGGCGACGCGACGCGGAGGAAATCGGCATCAACATCGATTGCATCGGCCATGCGGTGCGCTCCTCCGACCCATTACCCCCCGTGACGCCACGCAGTTGCCACTGACAAAACTAAATGCTCGTCCTGGGGACCGTTCTGGAGCCATTCGCTCCACTCATGCGCCGATGCTGCGTCGAACGTCCGTCGACTTGAACCAAACCTGGGATGAGGATGAGACGAGCTTGAGTCGAGCCAGAATCGAACCAAAACCGGACTAGAGTCGAACAGAACCGGTAGGCGAATTGGCCAATGCGACGACAAAGCCATGTTCAGTCCCGGCTCCGTGTTTCCATGCTTGCGTCCACGGTTTCGTCGCCGCTATGCGTCGTCTGCTTCGAGTTCCTTGTTCGTGTAGGTGGGCGGTTTCTGCAGCGCCTTCACACTCGAGAGAAGCTCGTCGAACAAGAACTCGAACAAAGAGAAGCCCCCAAGGCCGAGAGGCGGGCCCAAGCCGCAAGGCCCGGGCCCTGCCTGCGCCCTCTCGTCCAACCCTGGCGTCGCCAGCAAACTTGCAACATCGGAACACTCAAAAGACAGGTGCCCCCAAACTCGGGACAGGTGCCACGACAGGTGCCCCAGACCGACCGTCCCGGCATTCGGATAGGCCTACCAGGGAAGTGGTCTCAGAACGCGACGGCCAGCAGGGACCCCAACAGTGCGCTTCTCGCCATATACGATCCAAGATTGCCCCTGCCTTCCCCATGCAATTGGGATCGAACGCCCTCGCCCCCCGTTGGATAGGTACGCCCGTGAGTATCGCGAAGGCCTCGCGAATGGGATCGTCGCTCCTCCCCCCCCTTCATGTAGTCGCGGTTCTATGTACTTGGCGTGGTGGTAAGTGGCGGTGCCACCACCTCCCCTTTGTGACCTTCATGGGTGGTTAGTCGTCGTCGTCGTCGTCGTCGTCGTCGTCGTCGCCATCGTCGCCATCGTCGCCATCGTCGTCGTCGTCGTCGTCGTTAACGTCGTCGTCGTCGTCGTCGTCGTCGTCGCCATCGTCGACATAGTTGTCGTCTTCCATCCGCGTCGGCGTCGTTGTCTTCCGTCGTCTTCGTCATCGTCGTCGTCGTCGCCACCCCATCCCATTTGAAAGCGGTGGGGTGCTGTGGAATTTTGAAACGCATCCTATCTGGGGGGAGGGGGCCCGTGAACCCTCGAACCAGGATCATAGATGGTGTGCAATATTTGCGGAGTTAGTCTGTATTATGCAACATACGCGGTGCAAAATATCCTGTGCAATCTGTGTTATTCAACCGATGCTGTGCAAACCACCCTTTGCTTGGTTTGCAATGCCCATGCGGCGGCCATTTCGATGACAGCTCGGCGCTGGATGGCGCATTCCTGCGGCCGTGCTATCGCGTGGAGGCTCGCGCGCAGAGCGGCCAGGTAATCTGGAGCGACCGACGCGGCCGCGGTGGCGCAGACTGCTGCGGACTTCCCAGCGCGTCTTACAGCCCGCGCTGACGCGCGGGCACTTCAGTGCAAGTCGGTGACTCGGGCGGGCGCGAAATCATGGCGACGTCGCCAACGGCACACAAAAACCGCTGATAGTAGCGATGGTGGTGGCTATGACGACGATAACGACGTCAAGGCCAATGACGGCGCCGATGCTGATCACGCCAATGACGATGATGGTGTTCACCCGTCGGTGAGAAGGGTTTTGGAAGGATTCAGACATGCGCGCGCAGGCGACGGGCGCGAGTAGCCCGCATGGTCTATTTGACAAGGATCGTGAGCCCCCCCTCCACGCGCGCGTGGGCGTTCGAATGGTTTCGACATGCGCGCGCGAGGAGGTCCGTGTGGTCGCACTTGATGAACATGTTGAACGCCCACGGCGTTCGGAAGAATCTGCAAGAACGTGCGCAGATTACGAACCAGAGGTTTCATTTGTTTGCAGGACGCTCGATGTTGAAATCCTCGCGAAATCATGGTCAGTTGAACATTCTGGTATGCGAGGGCGGCCGGCGCGCGCGTGTGCACTTCGTTGACTCCTTTGCAAAGGGATTTCGGACATTGATGCTGTTTGACGAAGGAGGGCACGCGCATTGTGATCTTTGCAAGGCGTGGGTAGGGGTAGAAGCCAGTTTAACTGGGACCCTGACTTCATACTTAGAACGAACGATGGGGCAGAAATCTGATGTAGACTGCAAATCCCACGGGGGGATCGATAATTCCGGTGGGGGGGAGGATGATAGATCCAAGTTAGGCGACTTTGGCGGCGACGGCGACAACATAGCCGCAAGACCGTCGGTCAGGCCCAAACTACGGGCGGCGACGAGGCGGCGACGGCGACAACATAATCGCCAGACCGGCAGTCAGGCCCAGACTACGGGCGGCGACGAGGCGGTAACGGGACGGCGGCGGCGACAACATAGCCGCCAGACCGGCAGTCAGGCCCAGACTACGGGCGGCGACGAGGCGGCGACGGGGCGGCGGCGGCGACAACATAGCCGCCAGACAGGCATTCAGCCCCTATTCCCTGGAACAGAAATAAGAATCTCGAAGTGCAGACACTGTTTGGGGACACTGCCCCTTAGTTCAATCACAATGCTCTTAGAACAAAGTGTCGCTATCTCGAAAAAAGAAAGTCACAACCAGAAATGATCTAAGAACATCTCGGGCAAACCACAAAAAGGACATTAGAACACTTTACTGCGTTTCTTTCTACAAGCGAGCCAAGACGCTTCGCCAAAACTCGACCCCTGCTGCATGTCTCAAGATGAATCGATCCGTGACGTTGGGCGTCGGTGAATCGGGGAGCGATTACAAGGAGGGAAAAGGTGCACTTCTCTGGCCCCGGAGGCCCCCGTTAGGGCCCTACCCTAAAGGGGCCCTGAAGGGCCCCTTTTCTGCAGCCCTCGCTGCCCCGCTCCTCGTGTCTGACATGATTTCCATTTTCTACGGATGATCGTCGGCGTCAGTGGCCAAGTTTCCTCATGATGATCCTCCTCCTCCTCTGACGCCTCCTCCTCCTCCTGCTGCCCCCCCATAAGTCGCCCCCCCCACCATCACGCGATGCCGAGATCTCGACCTCCCGGGCACCGGCTCGTCATCCTGAGCCAGGCTCTGTCCATCCTGGGGCCGGGAACTGGCCTCCGCGGGCTCGCAGCGCAGCAAAATCCCTGCTGTCGCGATGTTTGATGTCTGCGACGCCCAGGTTTCGAAGGGATGGCCCGGGGGCCCAAGACGGCCCGCATCTCAGGGCTCCCTGCCTTCCCAACACCGTTGTGGTCGTTGTGGTCGTCTTGATCGTTGTGGTCATCGTCGCCGTCGTCGTCGTCGCCGTCGTCGTCGTCGTCGACGTCGTCGTCGTCGTCGCCGTCTTCGTCGTCCTCGCCGTCCTCGTCGTCCTCGTCGTCGTCGTCGTCGTCGTCGTCCTCGTCGTTGTCGTCGTCCTTCCGCGCGTGCATGCGCCCTGCCCGCCGAGTGCGGTGCGCGGCGGCACCCCCCCAGTGGCGGCCTGAAGGACTCGATCTCCTTGAGGAGGTCCTCGCGACGCGCGGCGCGGCTGCGCTCCAGCCTGGCGCCCCCCCTGGGAATCCTACAGCCTGCATCCCTGGTCCTCCTCCTCCTCCTCCTCCTCCTTCCTGGCGTTCTCCCTGGCGTCCTCCCTGGCAGCCACCTCGGTGGGCGGTGAATCGAAACAACCAAGCGAGCCCAAAAGTGCACGCGTCCCCAAGAAGCTGCAGCGGTCTTGGGCCCCTTAGAGGCCGTCCTGGGGGCCCTCTGGTGGATTTCTCCTGGGGCATCTCAGGGGGGCATCCCGAGGGGCCTCTTGCGGCGCGGCTGCGCCCAGCCTGCGCCTGGCGGCGCGGCTGCGCCCCCCGGGTGTGCGAGGCGACCGGGATCGGCTCAACTCGGAAGGGGCCTTGGGGGACACAACGAATACCCCTGAGAGGTCTTGAGAACCCCCCACTAGCAGTAGGGGGTAACTCATTATTTTTTGTCGTTGGCCTTATGGAAGGATTGGGGCCCAACCAATAGGGGGTGACTAATTTATTCTTGTTCGGCGGCACCCGCCGCGCAACAACGACGACGACAGCTAGGAGAAGAGGAGAAGGAGGAGGGAGAAGGAGGAGGAGGCTTTGGGACCAATCCTATGCACCGCCCAGAGGTAAGGGGGGAGTGCACCAGAACTAAAGACCTTCTAGCGGCTACGTCGACACAAGTGCCAGGATGTTCCACAGTGCCCCACGTTTCCAAGATCCTCATCTTCTGATAAGCAAGAAAAGGACCCCTAACCCTTCAGGAGTGGACCTGAGCAAGGAGGACCAAAAACATTAGGGATAAGGGGTTCTTTCCCGCGGATGTATCAGACCAAACCGCCCAGACTGAATCTCCCTAATGCTAATGCGAGGACGGGGACCTGTGTGACCATGCCTTCATCATGCAATTAGGGTTAGAGTTGTTTGTTCTTGATTATCTCCCCCCCCATCAATGTACCACACAGTTCCCAGCTAGGCGAGAGACGGCACATGGGGGACACACATGTTTTGTTTGTCTGTGTCTCTGCGGGGCGCAACGAGGCACCCCTCCCAGAGCGGCAACATGCCACGAACATGTCCCGAACTGCGGCCAAACATGTGAAGCTCCACAGCCGAGACGCTTAGACAAGCGCGCTCCACTACTCGCAAACTAATTCCTCGCAAATGGCCAAGATTCGCCGCGGGGGATCTGCCATACATCACATCGATGCACACATGTGCTGGTTTGATGTTTGCGAGTGGGCACTTTGCGAGTAGTGGACCGCGCTCGGTGAACGCTGTCCTGGACTGAGTGTGCATCCAAGACCGCGGCAGGAAGGGCTGGCACCTCGCTGGAGGGAGGGAGGGAGGGAGGGAGAGGGACACACGTACAGCGACACAACTGCCAGGATGTGCCACAGTGTCCCTATGTCCTGGTGTTCCTCTTCCCCTTCATAAATTTACCATAGTTCCACCGATGTTAAAGAAAGGTTACTTATAAACTGTGACTGTCTATTCTTCCCTTCTGAGACAACTTGATCGCTGTCTCGCGGCCGCCGAGGAAGAGACAATTGTGCAGGGTGCCCTCCTCAGGGTGCACCATGTCATCCAACACGCACGAAGAACACTGGGGTGCCGTCCCCGAACCGACTTCGATCTCATACCTCGGTCCGAGTGGATCGATCTGGCCCAACAGAGGATGTGTTGAATGGCTTTCGGACTGGGCGTGTGGTCGATCCGAGGCCTGCCGTGGTCTCTTGGAAGGGCGCCCCTGTCGTTCGTCTGTCGTCCGTCGCTCGTCTGCCGTGCCGTGCCACTGGGCTCCGCCTGCGCTGGTCGAAAAATCGTATCTTGGAAGGGCGCGCCTAGAGGGGGCATCTCGAGGGCCCTTCGGTGGCTTCTCGTGAGCGTCCCGGGGCCTCCTCGGGGCCATCTGGGAGCCCATGGTGGTTGCTTGCGGTAATCATGCTGCTACCCACGGCTTCCTGCAGCGACCAGGTCTCCATTCGGAGGGCTCTCGAGGGCCTCGAAGGCCGTGGTGGTGGTGTCGCATCTCCTCGGGAACTGAATGCATACAGGACCACCACCCCTAGCCAGGGCCGTCCTGGGCCCTGGGATGGTCTGTGGAGCCTGCCGGACCACACCAGCAGGGTCCACACGCAACTAATCCGGGGACCCGGGATGGCGCTGGCCAGGGACGGCGGCTTGCATGATCGGGGGCGTCCAAGAGGAGGAGGAGGGGGAGGGGGAGGAGGCGGAGGATGAGGAGGAGGAGGAGGAGGCGAAGGTAGGAGGAGGAGGAAGAGAAGGAGGAGGGAGGAGGGATGAGCGCGGACGGGGAGGGGACTAGGGAGCGGACCGAGAGAAGAAGAGGGGCCCATGAAATCCAGGGAGATCTCATGGACCAGGCCAGATGTTTGTCATGCTCCTAATCCTCCTCCTGCAAATCTCTCTGGTGCTCCGTCCGTATCCCTCCCCCTTGTCTTTTTCCTGTTTCCGTCCTTCCTCTGTTTGAGGGCTGCGCCAACTACACGTGGCAGGTAGCGAAGATATACCCCTAAAGGGGGTACGATCGAAGACGAAGAGGGCGGGTACCGAGGGTTCGTGATACACGTGTTAAATGGCACGGGAGCAGAGAAGAACGGACACTCTGAAATATATTGCTGTTGCTGTCGTCGTCGTCCTCGCCCGTGACCCGCCCACGACCCACCCACCACCCACCCCGCGACCCACCCGGCGATCCACCCGCAACCAACCATGCGATCCACCCGCGATGAACCA